>RCUC01125992.1:0-24137 GCA_003697995.1 Taxidea taxus jeffersonii | reverse complement strand
GTGTGTGTGTGTGTGTGTGTGTGTGCACGCACTTGCAATTGGTTCCGGAGTTTTCTGGGGATAATCAGCCCTCCTTCTGTGGCTTATGCTGCTTTAAAGCCCCTCCTGGATCCCATTCAGTCAAAACACCCTTTAAGCACCTAATCTGTGCCAAGTAATGTTCTATGGAAGTGAATCAGTTCCTACCATCCGGGAGGTCGCAGCCTTCCAGCAAGCAGGAGAAGAGGAGGGCAGAGGGAAGCACGGTGTGCGGTGCCGCCGGGGGTGGAGATGGGGGCTGATCGCTCCAATTTAGATGAATAAGATGATTACAACATGGACGTGAACGCTAATTGTAGAAAAATTCATCGCTCCTGGAATATAAACAATTTCCTGTAACTATTTTATTGAGAAATCTAATCTCATGAGGATTTCTTTTTTTTTTTTGGTCCCTTTCCTAATTTGTTTTTCTGGTGTGTGTGTGTTTAACTGCCATTGGGATTATCATGCACAGAGCCTGCTGGGAGAACCTTGGTATTGCCTGAGTCCCGTGTCACTTTTCCTATTCCCCAAACCCCGTCAGTGCCGACACCCCTGCACAGCCCCCCCACGCACCCCCCCTACGCACCCGTGCACACACTATCGCATGCACGCATACGCACACACACGCACACACAGGCACGCATGCGTGCACGCCCTTTGTGTTGGGAGGTCCTAAAGTGCAATGACCTGCCTGACCAGACACCTTCCATCCTATAACAGGACTGTGGGAAGAAGGGACACGGGAGGCTGTTTCTCTGACCGAAGACATTCTATGGTGGAGAGCAGCCTTCTGGGGGTTCTAGGATCTGTTCTCATTCCCATTCCTATCTTTTCATCGAAATTGGCTATGAGCTTAATAATCTTTGTGACTCACTTGCAAGAGTACATAGGAAGTCAGTTTTTTGCTTTGTTTTGTTTTGTTTTGTTTTAGTTTCCTTTTTCTAAAGGTTAACATTAAAGCAGGGAGGAGCAGAACATTACTCTTCTGGGCCCAGTGGGACTGTGTGTTTCTCCCTCGCTGCAGCTCTCTGTGGTTTATCCAATGTATCCATGTTGGCCTTTCTCAACTACATGGCGAAGTCAATCCAGAAGTGATTGCAGGTGCCCTCCTCACCTGGCAGGCTTTCCTCCCACCACCCTGCCTCTGGCTCTCCAGCCATTCCTTTTGCTAAAAATGCATGCTGTCTCCCCACCTCCTGGTTTGACTCACCTTTGTCCCCTTACCTACAAGAGGGAGCCCTTTCTGTCAAGCCTCCCCCAGCTGCATTGCATCCTATCCCTTCTCGAAAGCATTGCTGAAATTCCATCTCCTGTAGCCTGCCCTCATCACCTAAGCCAGGAATGCTCCCTTCTCAACCTGGAAAGGACTCACTGCCTTCCTAGAGTGTTGATCTCATTCATTTATTTAACAAATATTTGTTAAGCACCTAGAATGCCCTAAGGAAACACTGCACTGTGGGAAATAAATAGAACGAACACAGAGAACAAGCTTTCTGCCCTGTGATTGGTTCCTAGACTGGCCGTGGGTTCTTTGTAGGGAGGACTGGGTCTAACAGTACCTCGTAGCCCCCAGAACATAGTAAGAATTCAATGGAAAGTACTGAACTGTTTAATGAAGTCACTCATTCTTTCATGCAATGCCATACAGAGTTTGAATCAACACTGTAGAATGTGGAAAGAAGAGAAATACATTCCATTCTTATTAAAAACATAGAGTGCTTGTTTTCTGTATCAAATGCAAAATTCCGGTTTTATCAAACACGTCTCAGAGAAACAGCCCAGCCCCCAAAGCAGACAGCAGTTGTAAACATCTCCTCTTCCCACTGAGGGGCTGCCAAATTCCAGGGCCCGATCTGTGAAATACCAGTTCTCTGCTCCCTCCCGTGGAACGGAAGCTAGGCCCCAAGGGTATTTGTGTGTTTAGACCCTCTGCGTGATGCCTAGTGCTGGACCAGGAGTTAGCTGAACCCACAAACCACCAGCAAAGGGGATGGAAAGACAGGACCCAGAGGAAGGGAACATAATTGCTCAATGGTCCAGAATCTGGATCTTGGAAGCCAAATTATGGTTAGCCACATGGCTTCGTTATTGACCTTCTTCTCTGGCACACAGAAAACACACTTATGTGCACACTGTGTCTTTTGCTTTTTCTAACCAGTCTCCTCCTTCCCACCAATGCTGTTTATACCAAACGATGGCAAATGGCACGTATCCTGGCATTTTTCAATGGCTTAAGACATAGTCAAGACTCTTGGTGATGTTAAAGGAAAACAAATGATGTCGTTGATTTCCTTCCTGATTACTAGATGACGTTAAAGGAATGCTGAGGTTTTGTTTGTAAAAATACACTGATGACTACGCAGCCAGTGAGACCTACGTTTCTACCTTAAGTGATTCAGTGCAGGCTCAATTAAACTTCTCAGCCCTCATATAATCTTCTTAAATCTTTGTGGTTTATTTGACAATCTGGTGAACTTCTATCACATCCTGAGGTTGGATGTGCATTATAAGGTACAGGGGAATGATGAGTTCTGTTCTCAGGTGAAGGAGGCAATGTGGGATAGGTTTTCCATCTTAAATTAGCATAGATCAGAGGCTGTGGTGGGGTGGGGCTGCTGTCCATGACATCAGGTGACCTAAATGAGGGTCAGTAGCCACCCGTGAATCATATGATGGGGGTGCAGGGAGAGGAAACAGAATACTTCTTCCAAGTCCAGCTGAGACTGTTAAGGCATGGACTAGAGAAGAGCAGGGTCACCTTTCTGTAGCATCGAGCGGGTGAGCCAGTGGGTTTCTGGGGAAGCTTCTGTTTGCATGGCTAAAAAAAGATGGTCTTGATAGGTCTACTTTTATACTGTGTGATGGATGGTTATCAGAGCTCTGCTCACCGATCAGACATTTGATCCACTAAAGCTCAGTCTTGGGGCCAATCAAGTCCATGAGCATCAGGGTGGGGGAGCAAAAGAACTTGTCAGTCAGTTCCCCTGTACTGAGTATTAACTTCTCCTCTTGATATCAGCAGAACTTGTATTATGGCCCGAATGTGCCCCATCCCCACATTTGTACATTGAAGCCCTAATTCCCAATGTGATGGTATTCAGAGGTAGGGCCCTTAGGAGGTAATCTGATTCAGAGGGGTCATGGGGGGGGCCCTGAGATGGGATTAGTGCCCTTGTAAGAGGAGGAGCCCAGAGCTTGCCCTCTCTCTACCCTGTGAGGACACAGTGATGAGGCAATCATCTATAAGCCAAGAAGAGAGCTCTCACCAGACACTAAATCTCCTAGAACGGTGATCTTAGACTTCCCAGCTTCCAGAACTATGAGAAATAAATATCTATGGTTTAAGCTGTATTTGTATTTGTTGAACAGGAAACTACTCATACTCAACTCTAAACAAACCACCCTCTCTTTTGCATTCTTACTTAATATTTCTAATATTTAATTAGCATCTTTTAGTGTACAGTTGACCCTTGAACAACATGGTCGAACTGTATGAGTCCACCGGTTGTGGGCTTTTTCTGGTAAATACAGTATAGTACTGTAAGTATATTTTCTCTTCTTTATGATTTTCTTAATAATACTTTTTCCCCCTCTGGCTTGCTTTGTTATAAGAATACAGTATACGATGCATACAGCATATGAAATATGTGTTAACTGACTGTTTATGTTCTTGGTAAGGCTTCCAGTCAACAGGAGGCTATTAGTATTAAGTTTTGGGGGAGCCAAAAGTTATGCTCTTCAACCACACAGGAGGGTCAGCACCCCTAAGCTTTACATTGTGCAGAGGTCGGCTGCGTTCTCCTTTTATTGGACCCAATATCTTTTCCCACCCCACTGCCCACCTTTCCCACTTTTCTATCATTGCCTGAATAAATCCTCCTACATATATGTCAAGACTCAGCACAGGTCCCCCCTCCTCCATGAAGCCTTCCCTACTCTCCTGTCCTTCAGGGAAGGTACTATGCACTCCCAGTGGTGGCTTCTACCAAGGCCTCTATTCCTTCCTTTGTTCCTTTTACTCAGTCCCTCATTAGACTGAGTTCCTCACTGAAGGCAAGAGTGTGTGCTAAGCTCAAGGAGTTGAACCTGGAGTAGAGAGGTAGGCATCAAATCTCTTTGTTGAGTGAAATATATTTTTCAGTGAAATTTTGACTAGAGATTTTAACTTGTGCATGTCAAGTAATGCCTGTTTGCAGGGAAGTGAAGGGGAAGGCATGCTGGCAAACATGAGGTTGCAGCCTGGAATTTACTGCAGATTTTCAAATCAGAACAGGGCCTCAGATGTTGCTGGGATCATTGAAGACAAAGCCAGTGAAGGGACAGAGGGGTTTGGAATGGAAATGAGTTGTAGAAGTTTAGAATTCAGGGTGCCTGGGTGGCTCAGTTGGTGGGGCAGCTGCCTTCGGCTCAGGCCATGATCCCAGAGTCCTGGGATCGAGTCCTGCATCAGCCTCCCAGCTCTACAGGGAGTCTGCCTCTCCCTCTGACCTTCTCCCCTCTTGTGCCCTCTTTCCTCTCTTTCTCTCTCAAATAAATAAATAAAATCTTTTTAAAAAAGAAGAAGTTTAGAATTTAGTATCTCAGAAGGAGATGAAGTTCAATATGGAAAGTCAGAGACTGTAGAATTCTTGCTCATTTGAACACCGACTCTGTGATGGGTTGAATTGTGTCCTCCCAAAAGATGTTGACGTTCTAACTCCCAGCATCTGTGATTGTGATCTTATTTGGAAATGGGGTCTTTGCAGATGATCAAGTTAAGGTGAGGTCATTAGGGTAGGTTCTAATCCAATATGACTGGGGTCCTTATAAAAAGGCGGAATTTGAACACAGAAACAGATAGACACAGAGGAAAGATGATGTGAAGAAGCCAGGAGAAGGTCATCAACAAACTAATGAATGCCCAAGGCTGCCAGAAAACTAGGAGAACAGAGTAGAACAGATTTTCCCCTCCCAGCGCTGGGAGGGAACCCAACCTGCCAATGCAGGGTCTCAGCCTTCTCACCTCCAGGACGGTGAAAGAATAAATTTCTGTTGCATAAGCTCCCCAGCTGTGGTGCTTTGGTCCTGACAATGGCAGGGAACTAGTACTAACCGCTCCATGCTCCACGTAAACTCTAAATTACCTGAAGACAGGGACTTGTGGTCCTTCATCCCCAAATCTCTAGCAGTTGGCATACCCATGAAATGTTTGCAGAAATCTCGAGCTGCCTTCTCAAACTGAGCTTTCTTTGGACTTTAAGTTGGAGGGTAGGAGCTAAAAAGGATAGAAAAATGAGAGGCTGGAATTGGTATGCATCAGAATTTTGCCCAAGCTTTTACTGTCCCCACTCACCACCAACCCCGCCCCCACTGCACTCCTAAACCATGATGTCTCCTTCTCCGTATGCATGAAGGAAAGACTCTCAGATGCCAAGATCCAGGGCCTTTGTCTTTAAAGTCATCTGCTAAGAGGCATAAGTAAGAACACGATGTCTTTACCCCATGTCCCGCCCCCTCCCTACCCGGGGGTTTAGCTACCCCACAATTTCCTAGGGAACTCTTGTTTCTTATTATTTAAAGGTTAGCTTGAAATTCATTTCTGATGAGAAAAGTAAGAAAACTCTGGAAAGCTGGGCTTGGATAAGTGTTTTACCCTAGGTTCGCTTTTAATTCCAGAATCTTTAAAAACTATAAAACTCAGTGAGGGATTTATGTGGTTCCCTGACCAATACAGATATTTGTAATAATAATAATAATAGAGAAAAATAGCACAACCTCAGATTTTTTTCCCTTTGCTCAGCTGAAAATTAAACCAGACAGGCAATTGCCATAATATATAATATGTGTCCACTGCACTTATGGCACATTACATATTACATGGTTATTATTCTGCATTTTCATCCAATCATCGTATTAGCTCTGGTATTTTTATGTGGTGAATGACTACAAGCTGAAAGTCAAGCGAGGAAGTCACTGGGGGAGAAATGAAACACAGACTCATAAAGCAGGACCCGTTAAAATGCGACCACCACCACAGTAGACCTCAGTCGGGGTGTTGACAATGAACTCTGGAAGAATACTAAGGTCCTACGGTGAGAAGGACCATCTGTGATACTATCTTTACTGCGTAACTGAAGCTGTGGTTCATTCTACTATCAAACCACAATTATGCCTCCCTCCTCTTTCTCAAGCACCACGGTTAGATAGCTTTTTGAATGCTTTTGTAATGTTCTCTGCACTTAACGGAAAAAAGAAATCAAAAGAGGAGAGTGCAGTGTTAAAATAGAGTTCACGCTATCTTTAAATATATTTTTCAGACCCTGGAGAATGCCATTGTATATATATTCTGACGTACTATTAAAAGAAAATAAAACCGCCTCATGAGATTCTAAAAATAAACTTGGACCCATTTTTATAGCTCATTCAACTGATTTTCTAAGATATGAGTCATTTGTTGCTTTTGGTGTTTGATGTCATTTGCCCAGGGCTGCACTGAATCCTATTTTGGGGCTATGAGCAAAGATATGATGGATTATAATAAATCAGGCTGCTGTTCACAATGTTTTTTTCTAATAGTGTTCTATCTGTTCTTTTCCATTTCTAAATCCCCTAACCTCCTCTGTCTCTTCTTCTGGAGCTAAAATTTTGTTTTCTTTTATTTCTTTCTCATTTGTTCCAATGTGGCCTCCTCTTCCTTGGAGTTAATGTAAACTATCACCCCTGCAAAGTCCAGGATTTTCCATCCTAAAGATAACGTAATGTGGCTTAGTCAAGCAGCTCTGAGGGTAAAATTCAACTTCTTACATCATATTCTAAAGAGTAGGGTTTGTAGAAAAAGGCTTTTTTCTTTTCCCCCCAACATAGGAAAAAGTGACCATGAGAAATATATTAAAACCGAAGGGGCTAAGCACCCCTTATTAGCACAGTAATGGAGATGTAAGTTGTCATTGATTATAATTACATGCTTGACCACATATTCTGACTTTGCGATCTAAAAAGTATAATGCCTATGTTAGGACCGATTATATTTGGACCCAATGAAGAGTAGTAAATGAGAAAGCAATATGCTGGAACATGTAACCTCTTTTTTAATAAAGATTTTATGTATTTATTTGAGAGAGAGAGGGAAAGCATGAGTGAGAGACAACAAGCAAGGGGAACAGCAGGCAGAGGGAGAGAGAGAAGCAGACTCGCCATTGAACAAGAAGCCCAACGTGGGGCTACATCCCAAGACCCTGGGATCATGACCTGAGCCAAAGGCAGACACTTACTGACTGAGCCACCCAGGCACCTCCAAATATGTAATTTCTTGTCTATAATCACTAGGTGCGGTGAGCTAGTTAAAATCAGGATGTAGGACCATTTATTTCTGCTCTGTAGCTTATTATCTAGTTCACAAGGCGGCTTCAAAAGTTGAACTGAATCAAAGTGAAGGAGTAAACCCTTGATCAAAATAAAAAATGTAATTGCCTGTTGGAATCGACTTCTCCCTTTCACATGCTTCCCTTGAATTTCAGAAATGATTTGAGGGCAGAACCTGGCCTCCCTGGAGAAGGATTATGAAAAAGTGGGCACAGAGTCAGTGGATAGTGAGGAAAAGACCAGGGAGTCATAGGGGGTCCTGGCATCTGCAATGTTCAGTCTTTCTCCACAATTTTATATCTATCATTCCACCATTCTCCTAATCCTCTACAAATACAATCAATGTCTCAAGTGGAAACAAAAACAGACAAAGACAAAAACAAAAATAAAAACAAAAAAACTGGAGCATGTGTTAGCTGATTACTTATCTTTCATCCAACATATTGTAATATTCTGAAGGTAGAGATCATTGTTCCTTACATCTGGATAGGGCTCAGCTGGAGTGCTCTGCAGGAAATGTTTGCTGCATTGGAAACGTAAAAGAAACAATTAAAAGTAATTGCTGGAGGCTCACTCCTCATTTTATAGTTCTGGAATGTGGCGAATAGTCATAGATCCCTGGCCACATTCTCAGCTGCCCAAGCCTTTTTTTCAAGGAAGCATACTCCTGAAACTTCTGAGAAGTCCTTGTAATCTTTGAGTAACTTGATCTAGAACCAAGGCACTTGACCCCAGTCCTTAGTCTTCTTATCACTTACTGTAAATGTTGAAGAAATTACTGACTCTGTGTTCCCTTAGCAAACAGACCTTGTGTCTATACACTGGGTAATGGGGAGGTAAGAAAGCCAGCTAGGCTGCTATGATCAGAAGAGCTAATGCAGTCAACCAGAATGGATCTTAGAGAGTCACATTTTGTTGTTGTTGTTGCTCTTGATTGATTGATTGATTGATTTTTTTTTTGCCAGAAACAGAAATGCATTCTTGGGTATAAAGCAATGTATGGCTGAAAGCCATCAGCTGGATTTTCCAATCATCTCCTCCATAGTGTAATGCCTTATGTTGGAATCTCATGATCTGAAATTTTTCCCCTCACGGGGCAGCCAAGTCTCCGTACTCCGGATCAGTAAGGAGTTCCTGGCTGTGCTTAGACACCCTCGTAATTGTGTAGGGGGCAGTAGAATTCAAGCAGGTGGTGTCACATGGGGCCCAAATCTGGACAGAGTCAGAATCAAAGGGACCCCATGCAATGATCCTTCTTGAACACTCTTCCTGTGGGCTATTTGGATACATTTGGGTGATAATAGAACCCCCTGAAGACCAGTTGAATGGAAGGAGCATGGAATTCAGAGACAGCCAGATCTGCTAAAAATTCTGGCTCCCACATTAAATTTGTGATCTCGAGTAAGTTACTTAAAGAGTTTGAAGAGTAGTTTTCTTGCCCGCAAATGAGAAATGATGCTTGTTTTGTAAATTGTTGTTTCAAATTAAGTGGCATTATGCAAAAAAAGTTTGTATTTTAATTCATGGTATGTAGCAAACATGAAATAAAAGCCCTTCTTCCCACTTCTCTCCCTATTCTCCTTACTCCTCTTATTTTTATTTTATCTCTATGACCAGGTTAAGTGTGGAAGGCTACATACACGCATCCTACATACAACTAGATGTGAGTCAGGATGCTAGGCCTCCTCCTGGCTCTGTGTGTGTGTGTGTGTGTGTATGTGTGTGTGTGTGTGCGCGCGCACACGTGCGCGCGCAAACAAGTATAAGAGCAGGGGAAGGGTTTGGGTGGAGAGAGGAAGACTTTTTAAGGCTAAGGCAGAGGGTCTGAATTCCCCACTTCTCCCCTTCAGTACCCTGCCCACCACCAGCAACACCCCCGGAGCACGGAGCTGGTGGCGTCTTCATTATGGCTGCTATCTCTCTGTAGGCTCTGCAACCCCCTGCCCTGGGCGGGTCAATGGAAAGAGAGAGGGAGTATCTTGCTAATGAATGGTTCTGCATCCTCATGAAGACCACTGTCGAGGTCATGGGCTTCAGAGGGTTGATGGCCTCCAGTCATGCCTCACTTCACCCCAGTCCCCTTCTGAAGAAAGTAGGGCCACATGGGGGCCGTACCCCGGTGGGCTTCCTGAGACCCACACAGTACAAGGTCTTTCCATGGGCCAATTCATTGTTCCAAACAAGAGTCAAGGAATGGTCAAGAGGGACTCCCTAGGAATTAATGATGTACAACTTGGCAGAGAAGGAAAACAGTATCTTGGGCAAACCAATTGTAAGCAGATCACCAAACGCACAGTGTGAGAAAGAGGTGGACAAACACAAAGCTAGGAGAAGATGGCAGGCATCCTTCCATTCATCCATTTATTTAGTTCAGATTATTTAATTAGTACCTTATTATGTGCCAGAGATTGAACTAAAAGCTGAGGCTATAATGGTTAAAAAAAAAAATCAGATGTAATTCCTCTCCTCATGTTGTAGAGTCTGGTGCAGGATCTTATAGCATAGATAATTCATGGCTGTGCAACAAATTATCTCCAAATCTAGCAGCTTAAACCACTACTTTATTATGTTCATGGTTCTGCAGCTTAGGAATTTAAACAGGGTACAGAGTTCCATGATGTCTGAGCCTTAGCTGAGCATACTCAGTCGTTGAGCATGACTTAATAACCAGGGGCTGAAATTATCTGGAGATGTCTTCACTCACTTGTCTGGCAGTTCTTGCTTAGCTGTCATCTGAGAGCTGTTGCCTAGGACACTTACATGTTCCCCTCCAGTTTGATGGTCTTAGGGCAGTTGGACTCCTCGCACAGTAACTGGCTTTTTCCCCAGAGTAAGTGTCTTGACAGAAACACACAAAAGCTTCAGGTCCTTTTCTGATCCTGCTTTAGAAACCATGGACCATCACTTCTACCCCATTCCATTAGCTCCTCAGGACAGCCTGGATCCTGGGATAGGAGAATTAGGCTCTTCCAACCTCTGCCCCCAACCTCTTGGGGAAGGACAACAAGATGAAAGCATGTGGGACAGGAGATGCAGGGGTGACCATCTTTTGAAAATATAGTGTCCCTCAAACACAGTGAAATAAGGGTTATGGTGGAAGAGGATGGTTTGCATAGATGGGATCCTAATCTTGACTGGCAGGGTCAACCAATAACTCTTCAAAGGATGGGCCTAGTTGAAATTGAGGATCCGTGGGAGTTAGCCAAACAGAGACAGTGTTAGTCAGTTCAGGCTGCTGGAAAAAAACCATTCAGTGTTGGGAGGCTTAAGTAAGAAACATTCATTTCTCACAGCACGGGGGCTGGAAGTCAAAGATTAGGGTACCACCACAGTCAGGCTACAGTGCGAACCCTCATCCCAGTTCACCTTCTTGTAACCTCCCCTGGTAGAGAGAGAGGTTTGGCTCTCCTCCTCATATTACAAGAACGCTAATTTCATCATGGAGGTTCTGCCTCATAAATTAATCATCTTCCAAATGAGGAACTTTGAGGAACATATAAATTTGGCAGGGCCGTCACAAGCATGCGGTCCATCACAAAGAGTATATGAGGATCAATATTTTAAGCAAATAGAACAACATGGGGAAAGGCCCAACATCTGGTGAAGACCTAGGCCATTATGGAACTGAAATGATTTCCATATGTCTGCCTTATTAGGGGTGAATGTGGTGCCTCATCAGGGCGGGTGGGATGGAGTTGGCAGAGGGAAGCTAGCATGTACATATGTTGTATTCCTGCAGGATAAAAAAAGAAATGAAGCTGGAAGGTCCTTGTGAAGGTCCTGATGAGACATCCTTGAGAATTTGAAAACAGTCAATGAGAGGCAGAAATAAATGTTATCTGTATAGAAGGACCACTATAAGCAACATATAAAAATGAGAACAGAATTCAAATGCAGGCAGTCTTTAATTTTCCTGTATCCAAACTCTGAAAAAGATAAGAATGCTTATCTTGTCCATTTGGAAGAAAGCATATGGAGCTTTTTGTCACCTTTTTTATTATTTTTAAAATTTAAATGGAAAAAGTGCTGTTCACTATCCCAGAGAAGCTTACACGAGACCCATGGATTCAGACACTATCCCTTCCCCCACCCCATCAACATACAGCATTTTCATCACACATTTAAGACTTTCCTGATTCCTACCAAAAGCAGTAGTTCACCTAAAAGATCAGCCTAATGCCTAACGTGAACCATCATTTATTGCTAGTACAGTTTTTCATAAATATGGAGAAAATCTCTTCAAGAGGAAATGAAAATCCCCTAGTCACCATTTTCCTCTCTAGAAAGAATAGGACTTTCCTCAGGAAGGGAAGATGCTGAGCAGGAAATGCATCATTATAAGACACTTCATGATATTGTGGACAACGTGGCAAATGGCTGTTTATATGAAACCATTCACCTCCTGCAGTGTGGTTCCCAAGTGTTTGCCTTCTTGGAACAATGACGGGAAATTTCCTAACACAAGAAGGGCTCTGATGACACCTCCACTTACATGTGGCTCTTACTCTAGTCTTGGAAAACATCCCATTGTCCTCCATGCATTAGATGAATCTAAAATAGGCAAAGAAGTATAGACAGGGGAAACCATACACGAGATCTATGTGTTTCCTCCACTATTTAGTATTGTAAAGTGAAAGTCACTCAGTAACCTCTAGTCTAATGGAAGAAAAATTAGGGAAATACACAAAGGTAAAAATATATATGTCAAGTAACAAGGCTTTGGCTATTTTCCTAGCTAATTACCAGCTACCTGAAGTCTTTTTAAGAAGTAGGTGGGGCAAAAATCATACATAAATTAAAAATATTATGTTTATCATGTTCGAAAGCAGCTAATTTATAACATGTCCCCAACCTTCAAGACTCTACTGTCTGACCAAATTTTGATTATATCCAGCAAATACTCACTGGGCTCAAGTCTATATAGGGCTTTGCCAATCTATGTGATGCCACACCAATCTTTTTTGTTGTTTACTGCATCACCAAACATACTACTGAGTCTTTGTTCTTTCTCCTTGTTTTTTATTTTCTTCTTTCCCACATTTGCTTTGGATACTCTGGTCATTTGGATTTTCAAGTGAATTTTAAAATCAGCTTTCATTTGTATATAAAAAAAAAAGTCCTCTGGGATTTTGATTGGGATTACATTGATTCAGCAGAGCAGTTTGAAGAAAATCGCTATCTTAATACTAAGTCCTCTGATTTGCAAAGCCTATATCTCCATTTATTTCATCCCTTTTAATTTCTCTTAGCATGGTTTCATAGTTTTTAGATTACTTCCTTTGACAGATGTGTCTTTAAGTAATGGGAATTTTTATGCTATTGTAAATGGCATTGTTTCTTAAATTAAATCAATATTTTATTCATAACAAAGGAAAAAGTAGAAGACAAAAACAGAATTGAAAATCCTGACATAGATCACAGGGCATATGAACATTTCTTGTATGATAATTGAAAATCCTGACACAGATCTTTGGGAACATGAAAATTTCTTGGTTCTTTAAATTTCAATTGTTCATTGTTAGTTCATAAAATACAATTGCTTTTGTCTATTTGATCTCGTATCCTAAAATTTTGTTCAACTAACACATGGATTGTAATAAATTTCCTGTAGATTTCACTGAATTTTCTATATAGACATTCATGTTGCCTGCAAATAAAGTTTTTATTCCTTTTCAAAATGATGTCTTTTATTTCTTTTTCTTGCGTTATTATACTGCTTAGAACCTCCAGTGTAAGTGGTGAGCGCAAACATTATTGTCCTTTTCTTCACATTGAGGAAAGCAGTTGGTCTTTTACCATTAAGTTTCATGTTAGTTGTAGGTTAGTAGATGTCCTTTATTGGGCTGAGGAAGTTCCCTTCTATTCTTTTTTTTTTTTTTAAGATTTTATTTATTTATTTGACAGACAGAGATCACAGTTAGGCAGAGAGGCAAGCAGAGAGAGAGAGTAAAGGAAGCAGGCTCCCTGCTGAGCAGAGAGCCGAATGCAGGGCTTGATCCCAGGACCCTGGGACCATGACCTGAGCCGAAGGCAGAGGCTTTAACCCACTGAGCCACCCAGGCGCCCCGAGTTCCCTTCTATTCTTAATTTGCAAAGAGGTTTTACCAGGAACAGATGTTGGATTTGTCAGTCCTCTCTGTAGAGATGATTGTGGTTTTTCTTTTTTACGTTGGTGAATTACATTGGTAGTATTTAAAATGCTAAGCCAACTTTATATTCCTGATCTAAATCTCACTTGCTCATGATATGCTTTTTTATTTTTTGTTAGATTTGGTTTGTTAAATGTTTTTCAAAGAATTCTTACATTTAAGTTTATGGGAAATATTGATCCATAGTTTTCTTGTCTCGTAATGTTTTTATCAAAATAACTTCAGCTTCATGGAATGAGTTAGGGAGTATTATCGCCTCTTTAATTTCTAGAAAAGTTTGTGTAAAATTAGTATTATTTCTTTTGCAGCTGTTTGGTTAAATTCACCAGTGAAGCTATCTAAGTCCAGAAAGTTCTTTGTAATTACAAATTTAAGTTCTTTCATACATGTAGGGATATCCAGGTCTATTTCTTCTTTTTCTAAAAAAAGATTTATTTATTTATTTATTTATTTACTTACTTACTTATGGGGGAGGGGTGGAGGGAAAGAAGAGAGAGAATCTCCAGCAGACTCTCCTCTGAGCACAGAGCCCAATGCAGCACTCAGTGTCACAACCCTGAGATCATGACCTGAGCCAAAACCAAGAGTTGGGCACTTAACCCACTGAGCCACCCATATGCCCCTATTTCTTCTTTTCTTATTGACATATAACACTATATTAGTTTTGGGAGTAAGCATAATGATTGTATACATATGTGATATATGATATAATAATATAATGTGTCATACATATAATAGCATATATATTATACCTGAATCATATTGTAATATATAATGCCAAATGACTTTCATAGTAAATGTAGTTAACATCTATCACCACACAGCTATAATTTCTTTGTAATGAGAACTTCCAAGATTTACTCTCTTAGCAACTTACGCTAGCATAAGTTTACTCTCTTAGCAAACGAATGCTAGTGTTAACTAGAGTCACCAGACTATACATTACATCCCAGGACTTATTTTAAGTTTTGTACCTTTTGACCAGTTTCACCCATTGCTCCATGTGCTCTACCCCATGCCTCACGAATCGTAGGGTTTTTCAGTATCACTTGTGAGAATGGGAGCTATTCCTGGCCTGTGTGAGCTCAGGTACTATTTCCTCTAATCACTCTGGGTGGCTTGTTCTCTAGCTTCAGATGGTTTTGTCACACTCATATGATTATTACTCGGTGACTGTTGGTGGAGAACCTTCCGCAGATCTCCGGATTTCCTGCTGGGTGCAGCTCTCTCCTCAGCGCTCTCCTCTCCTCAGCATTCTGTCCTGCGACCTTTGTCTGTCTAGGTCTGAGACTCTCAGCTCCATCCTCTCGAATCAGAATCTAGCAGGCTCCCGTTAAGCTCTCCCTCATAGTGACATGGCCTGAAATGACACTTCTCTCACAGCAGCAAGCTCCGGCAGTTACAGGACTCACTTTATTTGCTTCTCTTCAATCGGGATCACTAGCCTCTGTTACCTGATGTCCAGTGTTATTTGTTTTTCTTTTTCTTTTCCCCAGACAGGAGAATAAATCCAGTCCCTGGTACTCCATCTCGACCGAAAGCTGAATTTCTCCTCTTGTTAATCCATGGCTATAGTGGCTTTTTCTATCACTTGACCTGAACCTAATCCTAACAATCACAGAGAAGTGTTAGCAGTTCGATAGAGAATTCATAAACTAGAAAATTCTGAAGAAATTATTCAGAAGGTAGCACAGAGAAAACAAGAAATAGAAAATAAAAACAAACAAACAAAAAAAGATATAGGAGACATGGGGGTAGAAGGAGGAGCTACAAATTTTGTTATCTGCCACTCTTTCCTCCTGGGATTAGTTTCCTTCCAACTAATGTACCTTCTTTTTTTTTTTTCATTCTCTCAGTGATGGAAAAGTCCATGAGTTGGAAACTGTCAGACTTGATTTGTTTGAAATTGTCTTGATTTCACCTTACTCTTGAATACTAATTGAGCGAGATAGAACTTTCCAGGTTGACAACCGTTTTCTCCCATTACTTGAAGGCATTATGCTGCTGTTTTTTTGGTCTCTTGTAATGCTAATGAGAGTTCTGCCTTTAGTTTAATAGTTGTTCCTTTGTAGGGAATCTACCTTTTATTCTGATTGCTTTTAAATTTTTCTTTTGTTTTTAGTACCCCCCCCCACCCCCGCTTGCTACTGACCATGTGTCAGAATTTCCTTCCATTTAAAGACTGAATAATATTTCCTTACAGGTACATACCCCATTTTGTTGAAATTCTTAATGATTTTTAATGAAGATTCCTGCATTTTCATGTTGTACAGGCTCTGCACATTATGTAACTGGCCCTGTCACATGGTAGTGTTATTTGAAACACTGTAAGAGAATACAATATGGGAGAAATTAATATGCTTTACAAGATGTGTATGCTTTACAAGATGGCTTTAATAGTCCAGGAGAAAATCACCCAGTGGGTTAAACCCTTCATGGATATACCAAGTGTGCCCACCCTGGCCCCCGGCCCCCTGAGGGGGGCTTTCTTTTTCAAACCACTGGAATGTGAATCTTCATCTCCCCTTTGGAGAAACACACCCTCTACTCATTGGTATCAGGGATGTCCTAGAATCAATCCCCTTCCATCCATTTGCAGACCTTAACCAGTGTAATCCCTAGGGCAATCGCTTTCGGCAGGACACCTCCCAAGTTAAGGTAGGATATCACTGGGAGACAGATTTTATTTTTTATTATTATTTTTTTCAAAGACAGTCTAGGATAAATCTTGGCATTCCAGATTCACTGTTCTTCGAGATTTTTTCTGGTAGTATAATATGCAAACATGCTTTATTCTTACTCTTTCTGGGTCATGTCGTAGGTAACTATTGTCTCAGGAGAGATACGAAGTTTCACAAACATCACAACCAAGATCCATATTAAGGATGTGAAACATTTCTCTAATGACAACGTGGTGTGTTCTGAATGCTCCCCCAGGGGATGGCGGATGGCGATAGATATTATTATGCACTGAAGTAACAGGCTGCCCTTTATCTCCTTCCTAATTCCAGAATTGACCAGAGGCCCGTAGCATGGAAAAAAGTGAGTCTTTGTATATGTAACTTTTTCAACCAATAGAACCATTTGCTCTTGATGTCTTTCCTCTGGCCACACAAAGAGCTAGTGGAAGCTTTGACACAAGGGTTTTTCTGTACCTTAGACTGATCACATTTGTAAGCAGAACATATTGTACGAAAACGTGAATCAGAACTAAAGTATCTTTCTAATTTAAAGCAATTCCGGGGCGCCTGGGTGGCTCAGTTGTTAAGCCTCGTCTGCCTTGGGGTCGGCTCAGATCTCAAGGTCTTGGGATCGAGCCCCGCATCCAGCTCCCTGCTCAGCCGGAAGCCTGCTTCTCCCTCTCCCACTCTCCCTGCTTGTGTTCCCTCTCTCTCTGTGTCTCCGTCTGTCAAATAAATAAAAGTCTTTAAAAAATAAATAAATAAAGCAATTCCCAGAGTAAGAGGATAGGATACTACAGGGGTGTGTGTGTGTGTATGTGTGTGAGAGAGAGAGAGAGAGTGTGTTGGGGGGCGGAGAGTACTGCTCATAACATGGGTTTAGAATGAAGGAGAGTATATGAAATTAAATTGGATGACAAAACAATCCTTAGAGATAAGTCTAGGTAGCTGGAATTCTAAGTATAAATGGAAGAGGTCAGACCTCACTATAATAAAAACACAGCTTTGGCTTCATGATTAAAGCTAGAGTTTTTGATCCAACTGTCAAAGATCCTGTAAATAATTTTTTTAAAGATTTTATTTATTTATTTGACAGAGGGAAAGAGAGAGAGAAAACACAAGCAGGTGGAGCAGGAGGCAGAGGGAGACGGAGCAGGGAGCCCAGTGTGGGGCTGGATCCCAGGACCATGACCTGAGCTGAAAGCAGATACTTAACCAACCGAGCCACCCAGGCACCCCAGATCCTGCAAATACTTTAAAAGCATTTTGGTCTATTTAAGAGATTGTCTAGAGCTGAGCTGACCAGCATGAGGGCAACTAGTCACACGTGGCTTTGGGCACTTGAAATGTGCTATGAAGTATAAATTTGACCCTTGAGTTTGAAGACTTAGTATGAAAAAAGAATGCTACCTACCTCACTAATATTAATAATGATAGCATTTTGTACATAATGGGTTAAATAATATAGTATTTAAATGTACTTTATCTGCTTCTTTTTGCCTTTTTATTTTTTTAAGATTTTATTTATTTGACAGCGGGAGAGAGATCACAAGTAGGCAGAGAGGCAGCCAGAGAGAGAGAGAGGGAAGCAGGCTCCCTGCCGAGCAGAGAGCCCGAAGTGGGGCTTGATCCCAGGACCCCAGGATCATGACCTGAGCCGAAGGCAGAGACTTAATCCACTGAGCCACTCAGGCTCCCCTTTTTTTGCCTTTTAAAACTGGTTTATTGATCTATTTGAGAAAGGGCCGGGGAGCAGAGGGAGAGGGAGAGAGAATTTCAAGCAGACCCCCTGCTGAGTATGAGCCAGATGTGCGGCTTGATCTCACCACCCTGAGATCATGACCTGAGTTGAAACCAAGAGTCAGACACTTAACCGACTAAACACCCAGGTGCCCCTTAGTTTTCTTCAGTGGGGTTACGAGAACATTTAAAAGAGCATGTGGGACTTACATTAGAGAGCACTGGTCTAGAACCCAGGTAGTTTCTGCTACAAACCCACTTTAGTTTGGGACCTTTGGTATTCTCAGATTCACTCTCATCCTGAAGACTCATCCCATTCTGTCCTCATAACTTTGGTCTCAGACACATCATCGGCTGGTCAGTGATCCCCGCCCACGTCCCAGCACCACCCCCTCTGTGTCTCCCTGCAAGGTGTCTTCTCTGCATGTGCTTCAGGGAATGGGAGAATCGTTTTACTTCCGTGAGGTAAATACCCAAACTGATATTCCAAGGTGGGTGTTTTCTTCATTGAAATTTAGAAGAGAATGAATAGAGGAATGAATTACCAACTTCGGCAGAAATTTTCTTTCCAATATCAATGAGTCTGTTAATCATACCATAAAGACATCCATGACTGAAAGCCACTGATGTCTTCCTCACTGTTTTAGCCAGAGCAGAAACTACTCATGACATCAGAGAGTCCACTCGTGCAAAAGTAGGATTTTGCTAGGCTTCATTCTCCATCAAGCAGCTAACTTAGAGTGTGAGAAGTACACAGAAAATGCTATGCACGGTGTACTCAGAGGAGACTTATTTCATGGACATACAATTGTTTTAGTGGCTAGAAGTTAAAGGGCAGAGGAGAGAGAAAGGAAGAGAGGAAGCAAAAAACTTGTAGGATTTCATTACTTAATGCATGTTAAGAACATACTGTATGCATTAACTTTTCATTTATTTTAAATGATTTTATTTATTTACTTGTGAGAGAGAGGGAGAGAGAGCACAGGCCGAGGGAGCGGCAGAGGGAGAGGGAGAAGCAGGCTCCCCACTAAGCAAGGAGCCTGATGTGGGGCTCTGTGGGGCTCGATCTCAGGACCCTGGGACCCTGACTTGAGCCAAAGGCAGAGGCTTAACAGACTGAGTCATCCAGGCACCCCTAACTTTTCATTTTTTGAACAAAGTATTTCCATGTTGATAACTGGCTAATACCTGAGTAATACATGTAATTTTATAATATTTTGAATATTTTACAATTCATTTGATGTTATACTGAGCAAAGATGTATAAAAAGATACATAGCTAACTCATTTTTATTTGTATTTTATTTAATGAAGTTAAAATGTTGAATTTATAATTTGAGCTTATAATAAATATATCTTGTTATATCCCAAAATTTTGGACTCGTACTTTTCTATAGCCCTATAATCTAAACTAAAGACTTATTTAGGATTTTTTTAAGTTTGATGTGCCTAAGGGGTACTATTCTGTTAAATTTCCCCCCCATACTAATTATTTAGAAACTTTTGAAAGCATCTTAAATTTGTTTTTAATCTTTTTTACTTGTATGATACAGAATACTTTGCTACTCCTTTGAAATACACATGATAGGTAACAATACTAACATTTTCCTGGAAACTGCTTTTCTTGTGTAGTTACTTTATTGTGTCTGGGAGCAGTCGTGAATTTTTCTGGATATTGTCCAAATCTCTTTACCAGTGTTTAACATTATAATAGGAGTCAAATCTTTTTTTCCACTGTAATTTCAGCTCTTGAATGTACTCCAGATTTTGTGTGGTACAGTTTGTCTTTGCAAAGAAGAACATTGGTTGTGTGCCTCCCCACCCTGCCGAAGGTTAATATTAGGAATTATAATACGTAAATGAAATATGGAAGCCTATTTCCTGACCTCACTCATGGCCTATGCCTGAAATAACTACTGAGTAAAAAATAATGCATTTATTTTAATGCCTCTAAAGTAAATTGCGATCATGGTTTGAATGGTGGATGAGCAGCTTTATTTCTCTTAGATGAAATGCTGCTTGCTTGAGTGTACCTAATGCACCTTTAATATTGAACCAGCACTGGTGATTATTATGAAATGCAACCTAAACTTTAATATCCTATTTATATCTAACTCTAGCATGACTGAACTTGTAATAGTAGCACATGCTGACAGCTGCTTACTGCCAACACATTTAATTTTCTATCTGAGGACTTTCATTGTGGCCACTGGAGCATTAATGTTCTGACTAGCTGGTGGCTGAGCCACAGTGCCAGAAAACTCAAACCCCGAGAAGAAGCTTACCACCACAGTCAGATGAGGACTCAATGGATAAATCTCACAGGTTTCTCATCCCTTCATTTAATACTGAGGCATAAGGCATATTCTCCCCCAGCACTCTACAGACTTTATCATCTAGTAATATTGTTGAAAATACATGTTCTGACTCAGAGGATTTGGGATGGAGCTTGGGATGATGGAATTGATCCATTTTGAGTAGGAAGTGTTACACAGACCCCCCAGAATTCCCTAGTGAAATTAAGCTCCATTTGCCCTCAGTGGAGGTTGCTTGATTATTCTTTTTTTTCCATTTTATTTTATTTTATTTTATTTTATCTTTTCAGTGTTCCAGCATTCATTGTTTATGCACCACACCCAGTGCTCCATGCCATATGTGTCCTCCATAATACCCACCACCAGGCTCACCCAACCCCCACCCCCTTACCCTCCAAAACCCTCAGTTTGTTTCTCAGAGTTCACAGTCTCTCATGGTTTGTCTCCTCCTCCGATTTCCCCCAACTCACTTTACTTCTCTTCTCTGTTTTTAAATTATCCCTTCTCTTACTAATGTTTGCTATTTGCATTGGATCCTTATCTTAGGGGCTGCCTCCAAGGGACCTCAAACTAATAATATGCATGCATATACATACATGTATATCTTCCTATCTTGATATCTATTTCTATCTTGATATTTAAATCTAAGTAGATTTGTTCTATGATCCATCTATGATCAATCGATTGGTCAATGGATCTTGAAGACAGCAACACAGTGCAGTCTCTTAAATCCAGGAAATGGAAGAGCTAGAAGAAAAAGGAAAAAGACATCCAGGAAAGGCTGGAAAGAGAAAGTTGATGGTCACCTGTTAAACTGACTCTTTTTTTCTCCTGATGTAGTCGTGGGAAAGATTTGATATCGTGGAACTCTGGACTAGGCAGTGAGCTGTGGCCACATAGATGATGCCTTTCCAGAATTCCACAGAGTGATAGCCATTCCCCTTAGGAATGTGAGCAAAGACCTTTTGCCTGATTCTATTATTCGGAACACACTGTCCAGAGGGTTGGTCATGGGGGTCATGGAAAGAAGGTAGGTCAAATGTTAATCTTAGAAAGGATAGGAAAACAGCAAAAGCAGAGAGACTCTGGGAGGCAAGAAGACGATGCCAAACTTCCTGGCTTGTGGGCCAGCTCTGCAAAGAAGAGGAAAATTAATGAACAGGCTTTGCTGATGTTCACCAGGATTCTTGAGTGACTTGGTACAATGTGTGCTACTTACGTAGTAGAAATGTAACTTAGAGCTAAAACTCTCAACTCAAATACCAGCTATGCCACTTCCGAGTTTTGTCACCTTTCCATTTTATTCGATTTCTTTATGCATCAGTTTTCCCATCTATAGGGTGAGAACAATAATGCTTATTTCATGGAGTTGTGGTGAAAATTAAATGAGATGTTGTGTGTAAAGTAATTGTGTTACTACAACCAGCAGAGAGCCCCCCCTAATATATTAATTATTCCCATGCATGGTGGGGAGGTGGTGGGTGGTCATTTCATCTGATTCAGGCATTGCGTATACACATACGTGTGTGCATTTAATATCATAGTTATAGAAAATGGCTGGAGGGATAATCCCTTTGGTGATGTGAACCGATCTCAGTTATGACAGCTGAGCAACCCCACCTGTTTTTTAGCTGTGCATGGCATCTCTCCTGTGAAGTCTTCCCTTGAGCAAAGCAAACACCTGTTCTTGGTGAAATGCAAAAGGGAAACTTGGTGTAAGGCTCTTGCTTCCCCTTCTTGTGAAGCTTGGCGATCCCCGCTAAAATAGTTCCTGGCAAGGCCACTTTCAGTTTCTCAAGCTCAGCAGAGTGATCCGAGCGAGGTCTGTTAGGGCAAAGGCTCAGTTTGGACCTGTGCCACTGTCTTTGAGACTTCTTTGGGGGCTCAAAGAAAGGCAGAATCACTTTGATTTTGCCATCAAGATCTACCCTTCCTACCCAATGGGCTCACCATTTGCTGTGGCTTCTCTCCAGGACCCTGATGGGTTAATATTCTGGAAGCAACATTTTGGAAGGCCAAGGACAGGTCAGTTCTGAGGATCGTGCAAAAGAGCACATTGTCATTGTACCAAGTTGTTTGATTCCGGTGGCTCTTTCATCTCATTTGTTTGAAAGCAACTTCCCCTCCTTAACCGAGTTCCGCCCCAGCCTCTTGATGGGTCCAAAAAGGTGGATGCTGATGGAAATCACAGATGTGCCCAGCCTCCCCAGCAGCAGTCTGGTCAGAGGTCATTTGGCTCCTTTCCAGTAACAGGTGGCACTCAGTCCTCAGAGAGGCTTCTACTTTTTGAGACGGCTTGAATCAAGAGACATTTACAGTAAAACAGGGTCACGTTGCGTTTCATTTTCTGTAAAGCCAACGACAAGCTATTTGACAGCTGCCCTTTTGAAATAAGCTTGTAGTGGAGGGTGTCATGGGCATCAGAACCAAAGTTTCAACTCTTTGAACGGGGTGACTTGGTATTGTTTCGAATTACATTTCAGTGTACAGCCCCCTGGAAGGTACAGCCCCTGCCCCACACACAGTGTCTCTCACGCACACTCACGCACACTTGGAAGTTTATGGATAGTCAGAAAGGGAAGCCTAAAGAATGTATGCTAAGGTCTAAATGAAGGAATAGCTCTTAGTAAAACAGATTCTCATTTTCACTTTTCTATTGTTAGGAAGGATAATTGATTGTTAGTTAATTATATACGTTGGCCTTGAAGGTGGCTGGCCCCCATTTATGTGGAAATAAAATGTGTGTCCTCCCCTCTCCTTCCTCCCAACTGCAAAAAATAAGAGATATGCAGTTTACACATATTTGTGAAGCTCAAAGAATTCATTTCATTTCAAAAGAATTGATAGGCAGCAATTCTAACCTTATGGACTCATATTGAAATCATTGATCATGAATATTGAAATAGGTCCTAACTAACTAAAATAGTCAACCATTTCTTTCTTGGGCTAATTGCCCAGGTTCCAAAACATGGACCTGACATTCACACACCCTGCAAAAACCTGGCCGGAGATACACAGAGACGTGTATCTGGAAGGGGGCATAGAGCTCCAGGGATGCCATCAGAAATAGAAACATTACCTCTGATGGTCATGGGATCTAACCCACCTGCCCTATAAGGAAGATTTTTCATTCTCCTCCTTCTTCTCCCATATGTAAAGGGATTCAACAGCCGTGACCACCTAGGAATACATACACACATGCATTTTCTCCACACATACCTTTAATTCAAGAGCCATATTTGTAGCTCCTCTAGGAAAGAATCAAAGGCCAAAGGTGAGTGGTCAAGACCCACCCTTGGACTGCGGAGCACAGAACAGCTGCAGCATGTCGCCAAGTTGGGCTGCTGACAGGAAAACGCATTGACGATTTCATCCGACTTCTTAGATCAGCGACCACAGAACACCCTCCCCCTAATCAGGGGCCACCGTGGTGGTTTGATGGAAGTAGCTGATTTTATTGAAATCAGCATTTAATTTTTTTAAATGGGGGGGGGGCGTAAAATACACGTAACATGAAATTAACACTGTTGACCATCTTTAAGTTCAGCTCAGTTGTGTTAAGTACATTCGTATGGTTGTGTAACCCATCTCCAGAGCTCTCTTTATCTGATAAAAACTGAAAATCTGTACTCATTTAAGCAATAACTCCCATTTCCAGTCTCCCCCAGGCCCTGGAAACCACCATACTACTTTCTGTCTCTGTCAATTTGACTAATGTGGCTATTTCGTGTAAGTAGCATCATACTCACATAGAATATTCATCCTTTGGGGACTGGTTCATTTCAGTTAGCACAATGTCCTTAAAGCTCTACCATGCTGTAGCATGTGTCTGAATTTCCTTCCTTTTTCCTGGCCGAATAATGTTCCACTGAATAGATCTATCATATTTTG
>ML100621.1:11696-24160 GCA_003697995.1 Taxidea taxus jeffersonii | reverse complement strand
CCCACCCCTGCTGTCTCTCTTTAAAAACAAAAAGGAAGTAAAAACCAGGCTGAGGACACTTACAAACAATTTGAGGAACTTGAGGATACGCTTGTGGGTGAGGATGTACAAGGTGTTGCCTGACTCCGGGTCAATAACTGGCAGCCTGTGTATCTTGTTTCGAATTAATGAAGAGACAGCATCAAACAAGCTGTGGGAAATTGGGCATGATGGTAAGTCCCACAGTGCTAAGCTTGAGGTGAGTAAATAGCTTCTAAAAGTATGTTTATAAACAGGGAAAACTGGTGATTGGGAGAGGAGAGCAGTGTTCAAACCAGACCTTAAGAGTGTGTGAATGTGTGTGTATTTGGGAGGAGAGTCTTGTTTCTCTTCTGCCCCTGGATCTTTAGGTATCTAGGGCTTTAGCTATACTGGTAGCAAGGCTCCTCCCCTTCTGGACAAATGGGTAGCTGGAACTCACCTGGCATTAGGAGAGATGCAGACGAGTGGTTTGAAGGAGTCCTGTAGGTACACCTCTGAAGGGAAAAGGGAGGTTCACAAAATACCAGTATGGAAAACAATTTCCCAGAAAACTCTCCAGCCTTTTCCCTTCTACCACCCCCAGTTCCCTACATACCTCTCCAAGTTTCTATCTTGTGTTCTTCTAGCTCATAGATCTGTACCTGGAAGCAGAAGCACAGAACTTGAGACTTGATCTCTCTACTTCATGGACCCCTTGTGGTTTGCTTGGAAGAAAGGAACTAGGAATGAGGGACTTTGGGTAGGAAAAACAGTTTGGTCATTGAGTACCAGTCTTACCAAGGCTGATTTATAGTAGCGATGCAGGATATTGATGAAATCCGTGATGGTCAGCATGCCTAGAAGCCAAGACAAGATTCCTCAGCACTGCTCAAAGCTTTTCTCCCTGCCCAGCACAGGATGCCAATAATACTGTGTTCCAGAAAATTTTTCCTACCTACAAAACTTTGCTTCTTACTATCCCACAAAGGTGCAGCCCGTACACCATTAGTCACCAAAGCAAAGAAAGCTTTCTTCACCTGTAGCCAAAGAGTCATGATCACAAAGGAAAATTCACAGGGTGCAAGACTTTAAAAGAACCGGGGTTGGGTATGATGGGAAAAACATGAAACGAAACCCATATAAGGACGAGGAAATTACCCTTAGGATGACATAGGATGAGAGTTTTTGAACCAGAGGCTCCTAGGAAGGGGGATGGGAGAAGAGGATTTCACCCACCTGCAGGGAAGTATCAAATACAACCAATTTGGAGCTTGTGGGAATCAGGTCATAGCAGCGATGAGACTTCATGAAGGAAGTATACACACTATTGTTGGATTCTGGGGTCTCTGCATAGGGTGGGATAATTAGAAGCTTCCTTCCAAGCAACAACTCACAATCAACAGAGGCAGAAAATAAAAGTGTAGATGTTCAAATATTTATAGCCTGATTTTTTAAAATAAGGCCCCTTTTCTATCTGTTTTGTTTTTACTGTTCCCAGAAAAACTAGATATACCCCTTAGAAATTATTTTATCCAACCCCCATATCCAGGTAGGACTCTATCGGCTCCTCAGGCAAAAGACAGCTACTAAAACAGAAAATCTATTAATAGCTTTCATTAACCTCTTCTAGCCTAAAGGTTTTTTTCTCATCTTTAACTCAAATTTCCCCTTTCATATATTTAAGTGCATTTTCACTTTTTGTCTTTTCTCAATTAAGACGTAATTAAGCTTCTTAAAATGCAAGTAAGCTTCTTAAAGTTCTTCTAAGACATGCAGATGAGAAAGTCATGGTCCAAGTTGGGCTGTTTTAGATCAACACTCAGTTGAAGCCCAGTGCTTAATTAACCTGGATGCAAGCGCCCTGAGAGTTCATCTTGGGATGACCCTGTGAATAAAAAATCATCCCATTTACTCTGGACAAATGGGAGAGCCTGGCTGTGTTCACCTGTCTATTCCTCTGATTTTAATTGCTTGCTCTAAACTGGAGAAGCAACCCAGAAAATAATAAAATAGCATCTGAAGGTGCTATGTACTATGCTATGTGTACTTTTAAAATACCACATCATTTATTCCTTATGACAGATCTGTAAAGTAAATACTGTCCTCGTTTTTCAGATGAGAGAACAGGTGGGAAGCAGATAAACTGCTCAAGGTCGCACCAGTAGTAAGTGGCAAGACAGACTTACACACAGACCTGATTCCAAAGTTGATCTTAAATCCTATGCCAGGTGTTTTTAATGTTTAATTTTTTACCCGTTAACACAGGTACACTGTTTAAAAAGCCAAACAGTTCTAGAGATTTTGTTAAGAAACACTGCAGTCCCTGTCACCTAGCGCCCTGTCCTACCCCTACCTGGAGATGAGACCTATTTCAGTTGATTATTTTGGTACTTATTTCTAGGTCTACAAATAGCAACCTTATATTGCTGGCTTTTTTTTTTTTAATTCTTCCCTTTTGGGGCATTATCTATTATCATTCAAGCAATATGAGAATTTGTAGTTCTCCTTCCTACTAGGACCCCAACACAAACATGTACTTCCCATCTCCCCATTCTTCCAGAAATTATAATGTTGGCTACATTAGTATTTAAATAATCTTGACTGAATTCCTTATTCAGAGTGAAGCCCAATGGTATACTCCTAACTTTTTTTTCTTTCTTTCACAATGTTGTTTTCCCTGGAGTTAATAACTGTCTTGTCTTTTTGTTTTTATAACTAATACAAGTATTCATAACTAATTCAAGTATTTATAACTAATTCAACCCCAAACTCTTCACCAGTTGTTTAAATCTCCTTTCCAGAAATTCAGAAGCACTAGGTAGTCTATCAATTTAAACCACCCAAATAAGTCTCTCGGGAATCTTCTGACCTGCTCAAATCTGGGCTGGTTTGCTGGTGTGCACAGCTGTCTTCCTGAGATCTCCCTTCATCACCATCCAGGGGCCTGCTTTCTTGTCTCTCCTGTACTGGCACTCCTGTGTCCTGTACTCTTATGTTTTCAACTTTTTCTTTTTTTTATTACTTCCTTGTTTTGGTGATATACATCTTCCTGAGAAAGGGTGCATGGGAGGTAAATTTTTGAGACCTTGCAGCCTGCAGATATCTTTATTTTACCCTCATCTTTGATGTATAATTTGGCTGGATATAAATTCTAGGTTTGGATTTACTTTCCTGAAGAATGTTGAAGGCACTGCCCCCATTGCCTTCTAGTTTCTGGTGTGTTGAGAGTCCGAGGCAATTCCAATTCTTTTTATGTAACATGTTTTTGTTTGTTTGTTTCCTTTCTGGAAGCTCAGGATCTTCTTTGTTTCCACTGTTTTGAAATCTCATGATGATTGTGCTTTGGGTGGGTCAGTTTCAGCCACTGTGCTGAATACTCAATGAATCTTTTCAGTATGAAAACTAATGTCCTTCAGTTTCAGGAAATGTTCTTGAATTATTTCCTTGATCATTTCCTTCCCTTTGTGTTGTCCTTTTCCTCTTTCTGTAACTCCTATTATTTAGAAATCAGACTTCCTAGACTGACCCTTTAAGGTTGTTTTGTTTTGTTTGGTGAGTTGTTTTTGTTATTGTTGTTGTTAAAAATATCTCTTCTAGTTTACACTTCTTTTTCTTTCCTTTACTTCTTTGATTTTGGGGACTTTTTAGAAAGATTTTCTTTTTTAGTAATCTCTACTAAAGCCCAACATGGGCTTGAAATCACAGCCCCTAAGATCAAGAGTCAACTGAGTCAATCAGGCACCCCACTTTGTTTTTTGAGGGGCAGAAGGGACAGAGGGAGAGTGAGAGAGAGAATCTTAAGCTGTCTCCACACCCAGCACAGAGCCCAACATGGGGCTGGATCTGATGACCCTGAGATCATGACCTAAACTGAAATCAACAGTCTGACACTTAACCAACTGAGCCATCCAGGCACCACACTTCTTTGACTTTTAGTTCTCCTTTTTAGGGTCTTCCTCCACTTAATTTTCCAAACCTCCTACTTAGTTTAAAAGTTTTCCTATTGTATTTATTTTTATTTTTTAAAAATATTTTATTTATTCATTTGACAGAGAGAGAGATCACAAGTAGGTAGAGAGGCAGGCAGAGAGGGGGAAGCAGGCACCCTGCTGAGCGGAGTGAGATCCCAGGACCCTGAGATCATGACCTGAGCCAAAGGCAGAGGCTTTAACCCACTGAGCCACCCAGGCGCCCCTCCTATTGTTTTTTTTTTTTTTTTAAAGATTTTATTTATTTATTAGTTAGAGAGAGAGAGAGAGAGCGAGCACAGGCAGAGAGAGAGGCAGGCAGAGGCAGAGGGAGAAGCAGGCTCCCTGCCGAGCAAGGAGCCCGATGTGGGACTCGATCCCAGAACGCTGGGATCATGACCTGAGCCGAAGGCAGCCGCTTAACCAACTGAGCCACCCAGGCGTCCCTCCTATTGTATTTTTAATGTCCAAGAGTTCCTCTTTGTTTTCTGAAAATTCTTAAAAAAAAAAAACAAGATATCCTCTATTTGTTGCACAGTGGAAATAGGTTATCTGAGTATATATTAACATTAATTTTTAAAGTTTTCTTCTGTATGCATTGATTTCTTTCTGTTGCTTTTTCCCTCTATTTGTTTCTTCTTCGAGGGGGCAATTTGAATCACTTTTCTTTTTATTTTAGAGGCATTTTTACATGTCTTATCCTTGGTTTAAAGGAGCATTCAAACCATATTCTAAGAGTGCAGTCTCTCTCTCTCTCTTTTTAAGACTTTATTTATTTATTTCAGAGACAGAGGACGAGAGAGAGCAGAGGGCACAAGCAAGGAGGGGGAGAGGAGAGGGGCAGAGGGAGAGGGAGAAACAGGCTCCCCGCTGAACAGGGAGTCCAATGGCTGGATCCCAGGACCCTGAGATCATGACCTGAGCTGGAGACAGATGCTTAACCAACTGAGCCACCCAGATGCCCCAAAGTGCAGGCTTTACAGTTGACCGGCAGCTCAAATGTACACATAAGTCTTACTGACTGTGAGCTGTGTAGATAGGGAACATTCAGTACTTTTATTTTTAGGGCTTTCCCTTCAAGGGGATTCTGGTGATTATTTACTCAATTTTGTGCCTGGAAGGTGAAGTCTTTTCTGTCAGCATTCTGGAAATTAGATTGGGGAAAGGACTGGGATCTCAGCATCCAGTGTAGTTCATTCATGCTCCTGTGTTTAGTATAGTACTGCAGCCCTCAGCTGGGCCTGAGCTCTCCAGACCTCCAGTCTTTGCCAGAGTTGGGAGGAGGAGTTTCCTAGCTGCACTCAGTGGAGTAAGGAGTCTCTGAATCTAACTGCTTCATAGATCTTCAATTCTTCTCTTGGCTTTCCCTGCTGCCAGTTTGTAATTCAGTTTTCTCAGGTCTGCTAAATGATTTACCACTCGTGCATCTGTTTTCCAGCTTCCAATTACTATTGACTCCTCTCTTATTCTCCCTATTATGGTGGGTTTGTTCCTTTTGAAAAAAATTCTTTTGTGGTGGTTTTAGTAGGTTTTTGTGAAGGAACAGAAGTAGATGCATATATTCAGTCCACCATCTTTAATTGAAGCCCACTATTGTTTTTTAAAGGAAATCTCTTATGGCCCCGTGCTGCTGGCCTCTGTGGGATTCCAGTGTCCCACATCCAGTGTCTCCCATCTGGGGGACATCCAGGAACTCCCCTACTTTGCCCAAGGGGCTGGGCTAAGGAGTTCCCAAGAACATGCCTTTTGATGCCAGTTTAAGACATGCTACACGGACAGTTAAATATCATCAATTTAGGCCACAGACTTATAAACACATTTGATTTGGCTTTCTCAGTGTTTTAAAAATAATTTAAATCAGTTTCCCAAAGGTAAAAATCTGGAGATTGACATAAAAATCCGAATTCTGAGCTTCTTTCAAAATCAGATCTTAGGCCTGAATTTCTGAACAGTGATAACTGCCAAGACCTGGACAGTTGCTGCGTCCTTTTAGATGTGACAAGATCTATAGGTTGTCATAGTTGTATGCGCCTACAGCACTGCTTGGTTCACAATTTGAGTTTTTGAGCCTTGCCTTAGTACTACTGCAAATGAACTCAGAAACATAAAATAGGCACTAGTATCATGTGGCTGTACTCAGTTATGAAGATATCACCCACATAATTCAAATATGACTATGTTAACCTTTTAGGATACCAACGAAATGAAAACAGAACATTTAAAAATTCTTGTGGAGAACTCATAGATCCTTAATAATATGTCCTAAGATCTCAGCCCATATTTTAAATCTCTGAGAAAGTGTGTACTCCTAATGCCATTAACATGTCCTGGGAAGACCTAGAGGTGTTCCTGGATAAAATCCTTTAAGGGAGGCGCCTGTAAGTTCTGCTTCTTTCTTGATAGTCTATGGCTGGACCCTTCCATTCTAACCAGTTATTTGGGCAAATGCTAGAACTGCCTTCTCCCTGCCCTGGATTTTAGGGTTTAGTGCCTCTATTTCTAGATTAGTTTTAAGGGCTTTCAAGGCCTTTCTATAATTTCCCATGTACACTCAAAGGCTTTAGTGAGCTAAAATCCTAGTGGCATCGTTTCTGGGCTAATCAGAAAATACCATGCACCACTGATACATGGTTAGCCACCCCAGAATTGCCTATGAAGTTTTCCCTCAAAAATTTCAGTGGTTTGATAATTGAAAATATTAATCATTCCTATCCTGCCCAAGATTTATTCCTGGGTGATCCTGCCAAATTACTAATCCTGACTGGTACGGTTTGGCACATTATCTGGCCCAGTTTTGATTTTTCCCAGGGGGCATCCTGAGAGAAATTCAAAAGCATTGCTAAGGACAAGTTAGGATTGGGCTATTACTTTCATAGCAGTTTTCTTTCTTCAGTAAGCTTACCTTGAGGATGCTCATTTTCCACAGCTGGGGAGCTACCTGAAGAAGTGACCTGGAGAGACAAGAAGAACAAAGATTCAGCCTATCCTGGGCTCCATCCATTTTAGCCAAGCATGATGAGAAGGGCTGATGAACTAACGATGTCATTTAAAGCACTATGAGGCCCACTTAAAATATTATCTCATTTAATAATAACAACTTTGAGGTAAAAACTAATTAGAAAACAGGTTCAGGAAATATTAAACAGCCTGCCCAACATCACATGGCTGGTAAGGGGTACAATACAAGTTTGAACACATACCTGTATGGTTCCAAAGCCTATACCCTTAACCACACTGCCTAATAAAACATTCGACTTAAAAGCTGAGACTAGAAAATCTGAGAATCTGCAAGGTTCTCACAGATCTACTTAAAAAAACATGGAAGCCAGAGAGACAATACTGCTTTCCTCCAAATACTAAGCCTACTTGTAGACACTAGAATCACAGACATACCCCTTTGCCATTAAGAGAGGACCACATCAGGGGCACCTAGGTGGCTCAGTGAGTTAACCATCCAACTCCTGATTTCAGCTCAGGTCATGATCTCAGGGTCATGAAATCAAGCCCCACATCCGGCTCTATGCTGGGCATAGAACCTGCTTAAGATTCTCTCTCTCCCTCACCATCCACCCTTCTAAAAAAAGAGAAAGAGAGAGACAGGACCACATCTGGGGAGGATCCCAGCAGCTGACTGTCACAGAGAGTTAAAGCTTGACTGATCGAGGGGTGGAAGAGGACAATAAATGTTTTGAAACTGGAAACCTGATTCCTCTTACAAACCTTATGAGTCAAAGGCTCCTACAACCCAGAGGATACTGGTTTTCCAAGTTTATTTGACCATGACAGTCTGACATCAGAGTACTTTGAATACAGAGAAACCTTCAAAACCATCTCTGGGCTCCCTCAAGTGGGATCATTTGGAAATTTTCTTGTTATCTAGGAACCCAGGAGGGGTCATGATAATTTTAATCCACTGGAATCAACAGTTTTGGCTCCATTTGTTCTGGGTAACATACCAAAACTAACTTAAAGTCATACTTCACCTACATAGCTATGTAGTAACATGAAATTGAAGGCCTTGGCTTGAACTTGGTAGGTTGGTGGTAAACAAGGTCAAGTTGGCAGGACAGCTCTAAATTTCCCTCCCCTCATGGGCCAGGGTGGGGGCAGGAGGGAAGGGGAATAATCTCCCTCTTCTCTCTGGGCTGCATAAGACTATCAGCTTGGCTGGCATTTTGGCAAGGCTATAGGAACAAGAGCCTCATCACTTTTAAGTGGGAGAGAGGGCTGTTCAGTGGTAAAGATACACACATGGGATAACGGAGTCTCACAAAGATCTATACAAAGACACAGAAACAGCTACTTGTGACCTGTTTATTATACCCATCATATAATACATACTACATTGTGCTACAGTTTTTTTGTTCATTATCCAAACAGGTTTTAAATTCCCAGAAGCTAGAACTATTTTATATTTCTTTGTATCACCCACACCACTTAGCATGGGGTTCTGCACATAAATCTCAACTGTTTTGCTCTTTAACTCTTAAATTGATAATGATAATGATGCATACTCCTGTGAAGAGAGAGACCTAAGATTAAGTTATAGAGAAAAAAAAGTGATGTACAGCTAGAGATATAAAACCTACATAGGAGAGTAAGGCATCATTGAATATGACTTTACCTTTCAGCCTGTTTCTCCACAAGGAGAATAATTACTTCTCTCTGCTTTTAATAATATAGGAAACCTGGAAAAGTACCACTATAACATGAGTACAAAATATCGTTATGGAGACACAGGCTAGATCTGACACATGGACTCACAGTTTCTTCTGAACTCCTGATCCATATTTTTAAAAATTTATTTATTTATTTATTTTAGAGAGAGAACACGCACATGCTGGGGGGAGAGGGAGAGAAAAACTCAAGCAGACTTGGCACTGAGCGCAGAGCCTGATGTGGGGCTCAATCTTATGACCCCAAGATCATGACCTGAGCTGAAATCAAGACTCGGATGCTTAACTGACTGTGCCCCCAGTTACCCCCAATCCACATTTCTGATTGTTTGCTGGAATGTCACAGATGTCACAAAGACTCCTCAAACACTTCAATATAAAACAGCATCTGTCCTTTCATCCTATTATTCTTACTGGGGTTCCTATCTCTGTTTTTTCGCATTGCTCTCCTCTGAGTGCCTAGAACTGTAGTTTTGATTCCTCTAAGAATGAGCTATGCCAATATGTCTGCTTGGACTTGCAGGGCAGGGCATGACCTAAACTTGTCCTATCAACTAAACTGATATGTTAGAAATGTCTCAAATCCATCTCTCTCCTTTCCACTTTCTAAATTTTTTTTTTTAAGATTATTTATTTATTTGTCAGAGAGAGAGGGAGAGAGAGCGAGCGAGCACAGGCAGAGGCAGAGGGAGAAGCAGGCTCCCCGCCGAGCAAGGAGCCCGATCTGGGACTCGATCCCAGGATGCTGGGATCATGACCCGAGCCAAAGGCAGCTGCTTAACCAACTGAGCCACCCAGGCGTCCCTCCTTTCCACTTTCAATTTCAACTTAGGCTTTTACCTCTCACTTCTGCAACATTCTCTAAGCTGGTCTCCCTGTCCTAAATCTATCTCCTTTTCATCCTTCATGCTGCCTCCAAGTTCTCTCACTAAGCATCTCAGGTTTGTAAGGGACTTTTATCTCCAGCACCTAGGAGGTCACTACTTTCTGAAGTGGCTCCATCCATCTGCAGAAGCTGCTAAGAACATTCCTAAAGCACACTCCCTGCCTTGCTCACAGAGCATCCATGGCTCCCCTTATTACAAAACAAAGTTCAAACTTAGTGTGGTATGCTATACCTTCAACCTGACCTCAGCCTACTTTTCCAATCTTTTCTCCCACTGCAAGCAAAATCCAAAGCTGGAGCAACATCATGCCACTGGCTCACCCCCAATTAATCTCTACATACCCCGATTTCTATGCCTGTGCTCACACCGTTCTCTCAACCTGCAGTGCCTCTCCTAGGTCCGTAATAATTTCTCCCTCCTCTATGTTTCCACAGTCCTTTGTTTGCATCTTGATGATAGCATTTATTACAGTCTTCCTTCGGTAACAGCTGTCATTGGTTTGCCCTCACCCCCACTCCAGGCAGGCTGAGCATTTTCAAAGCAAGGGTTTTCTTTTCTTCTTTTTAAGACAATTTCTATCCCAAGAACCTAATCAATATAAAAAGTGTGAGGACTAAATTAGAAAAGCTATGTAAAAATGTTCTGTAAACCATACTACATTCACGAGTAAAATAAAAATTGATACGTTATTTTGCATTTAATGGACTCAGACTTTTTTTAGTCTTTATTATTATTATTTTATTTTTATTATTATTTTTAATGCAAACTCTATGCCTAACATGGAGCTAGCACTCACGACCCTGAGATCAAGAGTCACATGCTCTCCTGACTTGAGCAAGCCAGGTGTCCCAGACATTTTATTTTTGTTCAAAATTCTCTTAGTCTGAAAAAAAAAATTTTCTTAGTCTGTAAGAGCTGACTCCCTTGCCTGGCTGCCCAACTGCAAATCATTTTACCACTTGGGTCTGTTTTCTCCTTTATGACTTGAGGGATGGTACTTCTCTGCAGGCAGAGAAAGGGTGTGGTAAAGGAATTACTAAGGGCATAGGACTGACCCAAAGAAAGATGAACCTGCCAGTAACAGATGATAAAAAAACAGGACAGGGAAGAGTTACTCTGCCTGAGGGAGGATATATGGCTCCAGAGTATTAGAAAAGGCTCCTGATAGTCACACTGGGTCCAAACATGTAAAATGCTACCTGCAGCATCTCTGGGAGGATGACAGGGACCTGCCATAACTGGTGGTGCCTGTTGGCCAAGAATGATCTGTGCCAACACGCCTGCATAGAATCGCAGAACAGGGCATAACCTAAACTTGTCCAGGAACACAGCGGCCTCTAACACTGAAAGATTCCCTCCTTCAGGGAAGTCCACTTTTCAGTCTTATTAAGGCAATGTGACTTCACTAGACACCTCGAAACAGTATAAAAGTCTTTCTCATCTCCCTCCTGCCAGGGATTGCAGGGCTCACACTCAAGACAACGGGGGGGCCAGGTGCTACTCTGCAAGCGGGAGTCCCTCAGAAGCCCCCTGCCTTACCCAGGAAAGCCAGATCACAGCACAGCCCTGCATTCTCTGGCAAACCTCTGAAGGTTTGAGGTGCTAAGAGGAAAGGAGGCCCAAGATCGCCGACGTAGGCTCGGGTTCCTAACCGAGAGCAAAGAGTCACTGCCAGCTCGGTCTGAGAGTACCACGGACGTGAGGTAGGCATCGCGCGGCCCAGTCCTAGATGCGCCCAGCGAAGGAGCAGAGGGGCAGGATCACGGGATAGGACGGACACCGGCTTCTCGTGCAGCGCCGGTCCCTGCCCAGGCCTCCCGGTCCCCTAACGGAGGTCTCGGGCTCCACAGCGCCCCTCGCCGCCCTCCCGTGCTCCTCACCGTTTCCATTTCAAGAGGCGCTGACTGGGTTCGTTCGCTTTAGGAAGCTGATAGCGGGGCGGGAGGTGCGGAGCCCCGCCCCACGTCCGGTACCGCTACACCACTTCCGCCTACGTCAGGTACACGCAAGCCAAGGGCGGAAGGCGGGGACATCACTCTTCCGGCGTGGCCTGGCCTGCGTAACCGCCCTCCCCTGGGTGCTTTCGGACTTTACGGATCCGCCGCCGGCGAGGGTGACTGGACGGAGCCGCTTGTATTTAAAATGTTCTTTTTTTATTTGTCGTTTAAAAACAAACTTGGAAGAAGCAAAATCCAAAACTTGCCCTTTGCCTCTTGCAACATAAATTATGTACAGTTCAGAATGATCGCTGATACAAAACATGCCAAGGACAGGGCGCTGGGGGTGGAGGGAGAGAGGGCGCTTTAAAAAAGGGAATCATTTCATCCGTTGTTACGAAGGACCAATCTTGCTGTACAGGATACACACAACACAAAATAAAGTCTTCACGGGATTCACACTTGTCAGCGATTTATTTTTTAAAAAGGGGGAGGGTCCTGAAGGTGAGGGGAGAAGACTGTAAAAGGGAAAAACTGAAAACTGAATATGTGCAAGTGTAAACCAACCCAAAATACAAACACGGGGGCGGGGGCGGGAAGAGGAGGGAATTCAGATGCAATTATACAGGCGGGGTACTTTAAAAAAAACAAAACAAAACAAAAAAAAAAACCAAAAAAACCAACAACCAAAATTCCAACCTTGTAGCTTGGGTCTGAGTTAGTTTATATAAAAATTAAAAACTGTATAAGGTTCTTCACTAAATTCTACAGGACTATCGGATACCTAGCATATGCTTACAAAGTCTGCCCCATCCCCTTTTCCCAATCCCAGGGCCCAAGCCCCAACCAGAGCCTGACTCACATGAGCCAATCTCCCTCTCCCTGTAGCCTAGACCTTTTGCTCTTGGAAAAGGAATTTCCAATGGCTTTGGGGGCAGCAACCCAGTCTCCTCACTGCCTGATTTAATGACAGTGGTTTTTTGTGGGGGTGGGGGG
>RCUC01125989.1:0-32808 GCA_003697995.1 Taxidea taxus jeffersonii | reverse complement strand
TGTCATGGAAGCAAAATCTCTTTTGCACATTTATACTTCATAGGTTTATTCATAGCTAATTACATTAAGTATACAACTGACGAACAGTTGTGGGGACACACACAGCATACTGCGGGTGATTAGTCTCCTTCGCTCATGGGACCCGGGTGTAAGTCTCCTTGAGCTGCCACAAGGCTGTGGGCATTGGGTCAGTGCATTCGACAGAGCAAATAGAAAGAACAGGTAGAATGGGCGAATCAGATAAGGACAGTGAAGAGAGTTGCCATTGCCTGAGTTTGCTCTCCAATGACTGGCAAGGCTGGCCCAGTTGCAGTGGATACTAAGAGGGTGAGCTCTGGCTCCCTGAGGAGAGCCAGCAGTCTAGAGGGAGACATAATGACGTGTTAGTCTATCTCCAGACCTGATGTCCAGGGTCTGTGGATATCCCATCTGAACTAGGGAGGTGCCCAGGGCATTCACGGGGGTGGAGGGGGAGAGGTTAGGAAAACATAGCCCCAGCCTGCCCACTCAAAGCATATTCCATTAGGGCGTGGGGTGGAGAGGAAGAGGCCATCCCTTGGCAGAGCAAAGCACGGGGTAGCCTAGCTCACAAAAGGGAGTGTACCCCTTGGGTCACCTGAGAAGTTTTCAGAAGGAGTTGCCCACCTAGGAAGGCCAAGATGCTGCTGACCCCTTTGTATAGGGACCCAGGCAGGCACAATATTTTCAGATCCCACAGGGTTCAAAATCTCAGGCGGAGGCTGGCATTGCCTAACGCTGCCTGGGATGGCTTGACCCCAGCCTCAGTGTGCTAAAACATTCCAGCTTCAGAAAACCCAAGATGTTGGTGGGTCATGTTTCAGGATCCTCATCAGTAGGATGGGGACAGGGATACCTACCTGAGGATTAAATGAAATGAAAACCAACCTGTTCCTAGTATAGAGTATGCATGTAGGAAGTATCACCTTCCTCCTAGCCATACCTCCCTGGTCTTCAGTGTGGAAACAGAGGCTCACCGAAGTTAAGCAACTTGCCTTATTTAAATGGCTCAGGAGTGGTAGAGCAGGATCCCAGAGCTCCCTCTTTTCTTCCCAGCCCAAGTTTGGTCCCTACACAGGGCAGGCTGCTGCTTCTTGAAGAGCTCAGCCCACTGTTCCAGTCCCTGTGTTGACCATGGCCCTTCATGGTGGGTTACTGAATGGGGAGTGAGGCCCCTGCTTGATAATGTAGCAGAGATTAGAAAAGCGGAGGCCAGAGGGAGGCCATAGAAATACCTGGTTACTAAAACAATACCAGGTAACAACATTTTCAACCAGCCACAGCTCAGGGGATGGAGTGGAGCTGGATAGTGTCTATGGCTCGGGGCCTGATGAGGAGGCCATCTCTCGTTTATGACCCCGCCTCTCCCTGATACTGCATGTGTGCCCCCGGGGCGAGGCAGGTCAGCTTTGTTCATAGTCAGAGCCACACATGAGTCCATCCAGCCTATTCTCTGGGCTGGGGGACTGGCTGCACTGAAGGAGGGAAACATTCAGCAGGTGAGGTCCCCAGACACTGGCCCCAGTGGGAGGGGATGGGATGGGAAACTCTGGAATTCTCAGAGTTCTTTGTTCAACGTGGGGAACAAATCAAGAGGCTAGGGGGCGGTTGGACGGCCACCTTGCCATATTCATTATTAATTGTGTACGGTTGTTATTATTATAGCCTTTACTGAGTGTGCTGTACTCTATATTCCAGGGCTCCCTAGGGCATCTCAACCACTGTCTGGACTTTGAAATACTTGTGAAACACTGGTGATTCCCAAACTTCTTTCCGGTGCAGACTGTCTACTCACTGCAAACATGTCCTTCCACTTTGTCTCCGGGTCCCTCCCCGGGAATGTCTGACAGGCCCCTCCACAATAGCAGGTCCACAGTGGAGCTGTTCTTCGCCATTCTTTACACCACAGTCGATGGTGTTATAATCTACTTGGTCGTTAGAGCCCCAGAGCATGGTTCACTTTTAGTTCCTCCCTTGCCTTCATGGCTTTCATGTGGTCTACCTACGGACCCTGTCGGCTCTCCTTCTAGAGTGCCTCCTGGATCTGTCCACTTCTCCACCTATACCACTTGGTGCCAGCTGCGACAGTCTTTGGCCTCCCTACCAATAGGCATCATGGCTTCCGGTTCCTTCTCGCCCATTCTTTTTTTTTTTTTTTTAAGATTTTATTTATTTATTAGAGAGAGAGAGAGAGTGAGCACAGGCAGACAGAGAGGCAGGCAGAGGCAGAGGGAGAAGCGGAACTCTATCCCAGGACACCGGGATCATGACCCGAGCCGAAGGCAGTCGCTTAACCAACTGAGCCACCCAGGCGTCCCCCTTCTCGCCCATTCTAAGTCAGGAACTCTCTCTCTCTCCAGTGCAGAACCTCCCAGTGTCTTCCTGTTACACTTGACATAAAACCTCAACTTTGGGCTATGGCCCTCAGGTCCCCGTGGGCTCTGACCCTTGCTGGTCTCTGCACCCTTGCCTCCCATGCTTCAGGACCCTCCAGGCTACACAGACCTTTCTGGCCGATTACCAGACCATGCTTTTTCCTATCTGAGGCCCTCTGCCTGGAATGGTTTCCTTCAGGGCTCCCCGGGAGTGACTCCTCTGGACTCAGAGTCTACTAAACACCAGCTTCTCAGAGAGGTCTCTTCTGTCCACCTTAGTTAATTAAATAACACCCTCCACCACTCTTTATTCTATCCTTTTGCTGTGTCATACATATAGCATTTATAATGATCTGAAATTATCTTATATGTGTACATGCACTGAGATCTAGACCCCACTGGAGCAGGAACCATTTGGGAGGGGGGTGCTGCCCTGAACAATGCCTAGCACGGTGCCTAGGATGTAGTGGGCTCTCACTAAGTGTCTCTTGAGTGAATTCATGAACAAGTGTTTTTCTAATTTCAACAATAGCCTACCAAAGTAGGTTTCATTTGCTCAGTGTTACAATAAGTTCGAGTTCAAAGATGTCAGGTATCTTGCCTAAGGTCATCCAGACTTATAGGTGGCAGAGATGAATTTCAAAACCAGTTTCATCTTGCTCCAGTGCTCTTCTCTAAGGTCATGCCATGTTGCCAGGACATAGCACTTGGGTGCTCCTCTCAAAACAGAGAGTTTGGAGAGGCTCCCCTGGGAAGATATTACTTAGCTGGCTCATGGCTAATGCTATAGAGGGTTACTCTTCCTGGACCTTAGGGTCTTTGCAGTTACCATCATCACCAACCCAGTAGCTGCAGACGAGGGAGCATGTGTGAGTGTGTGGAAAACAGGTGGAGTAATTAGTGGCTGGTCTGCAGCTGTGCGTTATCCTCACAGGGACGACATCATTGTGGCCCTGTGGTGGCCCGCGTCAGCCTATTTGGGGGAGTTCATACAGCTAATTGCACTAAGCTACCAATGCAAGAAGGGGCAGGCTCTGAGAAAAGTCCAGAGGCGCTAGAATGGAGCCACTTGGGTAACTGGTTGATAGCAATCACTGGATGCTGTGTTTCCAGGTAGTAGCACAGGTGCTGCCAAATTGCCCTTCTAGCCACCTGCACCTGCTCTTTTCCCACATGTGGAGGGGATCCCTCCTTCTGTAAAATCCTTAACTTTCTGGTTGTGTCTCCCTTCTTCATTTTGCCTTGGGTACATTCTGTTTGCTCTGAGCCTCACCTGACACCTGAAAATAAAAGTGACCTCTCACAACAAACTGACAAAGGCTTGCTGAATTCAGGGTAAAGGCTTTGCCTCTCTAGGAGAGAACTGATGGTCCCGCCCTCTTGGGGGGCTTCAGAATACCTCACAAAGTAACCTTGACATGGTTTACGTGGGCCCTTGTGGGCACATCTGAAATACGGCTCCCATTCAAGGGAGAGGTCTTTTTCCTAATAGTATCTTAGTTCTCTCTCCTATTGCCTCTTCTCTTCCTTATAATTTGGACCTAGCATGGTTAACCAGATTGTGAGAGAGTCCAGGAACAGTAAGCAGAATCTGCTGTTTTCATGCAAAGCTGAAAGACATGCAGCGATTAGACATTTTTATGACCAACCTATCCCATTACACACCACAGATTCCCAATAAATAAAGGAGAGCTAGAGTGGGGGCTGCCAATTGTCTAACAATCCAGCTAACAATATTGTGGACAGAACAGTGTTTTCTTGACATCTATTTTACTCAATTACATGAGTAATCATGTCACTCCCTGCTTAAGCTCCTTCAATGTGTTGCCATAAATTAGAATGACAGGTGAATACCCCAGTGCTTCTCTCCACCTTGGCACTTATCACAGAGCACTGGAGGGGGATCTTCCCTCATGTCTCCTCCCCACCCCCAGGCTGGGTGTCCCATGAGGCAGGGACCACACTATTTTTCTTAGTATCCATTGACTAGCACAGGCCTGGTGTCCCAAGAGAATCCGCTCGGGGCTGTGAGTGGCTTGCACAGTTTGCTGAGTGGATAAACGACTGAATGATTAACTCGAGGACTGTGGACCAGAGCGGGGATGGACGGGAAACACTTCATGGACCCAACATGGCTGACATTCTAGCCAAAATTCATGAAGTGACATTTCTAGATATTTGACACATCCGTTGGAGTTCTCTTTCTCAGCGTAGACCCTTAAACTTGAATTGTTCAATTAGAATTATCCCAACTTAACTGCTTGTGCTAAAACAGGGATTGAGAGAACGTGAGAAAACTCATGCCCAGTAGAGAAAAAAGGAGGGAGGAATGAGGGTGGAGGAGTGGTGGGGGAGGAGGAGAGAGAGAGAGAGAAAGAATATGAGTGGCGAGGTAGGGCTATCACTTCTGTTCTGGTTCTCCTGTGTTCCTTGACCAGAACATCTTGCTGCTCTGAGTATGATAAAGGATTTGTAATTTAGACTGGCCTTAATACCTGATTTACCCCGCCCTCACCTCAAGTAAGGGAAAACTTTTCTGGGGGTATATTTGCCACATCTAAGTTACCCAGATGGTTTGGGGACATATACTGAATTTATCTGTATCCTAATAGCCAATCCCAGTAATTGTCTTTTTATCTAGTCTGCATCTCAGCAATAATAGTGTTTATATTCATGGAAGACATATGGTCGTGGGGACATATCGCATGCTTTTGCCAATTCGCAAAGTTCTGCTTGGGGTTACCAGTCATGCAACTGGGGATGTCCTGCCCCTTGATTCAGTGGAGCCCCACCCCTGCCTGCTGTGCTCCTGGAGAAGCAGGCTGCCATGGTGGTGCCCACAGAGGGGCTGGGCTGGCTGGTGGCCGCAGGGTGACTGCTTTGGACTGCCACTCACCTCCAGCAGGATCAAGCTGGACCACATCTTCAGATGTCCTTTAACACAGTCTGGAAATTGGAATTTAAAAAAAAAAAAGTGAAATCTTTGCTTTTTTAACATTAGCAACAGATTTCTAAAGCATCATGAGCTGCTCCCTCTCCTATAAAAGTCTGTGGGTAACACTGGAATCATGGATCCTTTGGCTCCAGAGGCAGCAGGGAGGCCTGGAGGACCTGGGGAGACTTGGAGGTTGATTTCCTTGTGGGCACACAGTGATTCCCTCAGTCCTTGTCTGAGAGCATAGAAATCAGTCCTGATGTGGAGACAGATCCCTCTTTTCTTGCTGAATAATTTTCAGGAGGAGGAACCCCAACCTGTGGGCCGTGATCATTACTGTAGTCATCCGATGGCCAGTTTACACAGCATGGACTGTCGCTCTGCGGTCACCTAGGAGCCCTTCCTCTGCGTGCCTATGGAGCGGACTGAGCTGGTACAGCTAGGTCCAGGGGCCCATCTGCGGGACACAGTCCGCTTCCTTCCACTTCCTCATGGTTGTCTGGCTCCCAGGGCCAGTGGGCAGGGTTTGTGCATCACTTCCGGGATGTTGACCAGAGCTTGGCTCCCGGGATTCTTAGGAACTCATCTTCCCAAGGGATCAGGCTCCCCTGGCACTTGCTCCCACATGGGTGGAGTCCTGGGTTATGCAAGGCAAGGAAGCAAGGCCGCTCCACTCAGACTCCCGCCTGCAGCCGTGCTGGCTTCCCGGGAGAAGCCCAGAGTTGTCTCTGATCCCTTTCCAGGTGAATCAGCCAGGAACAGCTGACCCGCCCGCCTGCTCTCTCCACAGGACTGTGTGCCGGTGGGCGGAGGGGAGCAGAAGGCCAGCTGGGAGGCAGAGCGGGGCAGATGGAGACACCACCGGCAGTGGAGACGGGCACTGTGGGCAGCGGGGAGAGGACACCTGGAAGGCGGGGCTCATGAGGAACTGCAGGGAGTGGAGGTGGTGGCCTTCAGGGGACTGCCCGGACCCCCAAGCCACAGTCACAGGCACCGAGCCTCCTTCCACGTGGAGAGGATGCCCATGGTAACCACCTCTCGCCGTGGCGATCTAACGCTTGCGAGCAGGCTGGAGACGCCAGGGCTCGCTGTGCCTAAGTGACGATATGATGTTTACCTATTTCTATTCCAGTTCTCAAGTACTTATTTTCCCCAGGTCTTTAAAGCAGACATTTTAAGCAGATCTGGGGAGTGGCCACAGGGCCTCTTCTTAGCCTTCACTGTGGCCTGCTGGCACCGGGACTATTGCCTCCGCCCCTCAAGGTCCTCTGGCACCTAGCCTGGCCTCCTCTGCTCCTGGATCCACATGGCCTCCAGAGGGAGCTTTGGAAAATCGCTCTGGTCACCTTCCCAATTCACAACCCCTAGCTTGTCAGTTCTGCTTTCGCATCAGAGAGGCACATAAGCTGTGTGCTGGGTGGGGACACACGATGGAGGGGCCCAGCTGTGCCCCCGGCTTTTGGGCTGGGGCTCCTCAATCTCTTCAGAACCAGAGTCACGGTTCCCAAGTTCTCTGAGGCTGTCCCCTGCCCCCGCCCTTCCTCCTCAAGAGCCTCCTTGTTAAACTCCCAGAGCTGATTGGCCAGTGCTGGCCTCAGACCACGCCAGCAGGGCCTGTTCACGGCTCGCAGGCTTTGCCCGCTCATCTCCCATGTGCCTTTTCTTCTTCCTTCATCCCTCTTCATTTGCCAGGTTCCTGCCCAGCCTTCACAACGCAGCCTTTGTAGGCTTACGAGTGATAGAAATTTCACTCAAAATAACTTAAAGGAAAAGTGAACGTATTGATTCGGCTCCCTGAGACCAGAGCATGTGTCCCACTTAACTCTGACTCATCATCTGACCCTGGGCCTGCACCTCATGGGGCTCAGTGCCTGTGAACCCACTGAATGAGGTCCAGCCTCCAGCTCCTGTACCAGTGGATCTGCGCTGACAAGAGTCTGGAGTCGGCTGGCAGACCTGGGGGTTGTGATCCTGGCAACAGGCATGGACCCTTGTTGGGCACCTTGGCCCAGATCCTGTGGGTCCTGTGCTCTGCTCAGAGCCTCCATTTAGATCCTCTCCTTTGTGAGCTGACAACGTTGTGTCATGGACAGGATGACAGTGCTGCCCAGTGAGGATAGTGGTGCATGGCACTTTGCCACAGGAGCTGATCCTTTTCCTGTGGGAGAGAAATCAGCCCAGCACCATGAACCCCCAGGGGCAGGGCCAGCCCTGAAGCTGTGTTCTTCCCTTCTGAGCACCTCTCCTTATCCTCTCTGACCCTCAGACCTCCACCTTCAGCCTGTTCCCCTGGGCCCTTAGCTGAACCTACGTAACACCAACCTTCCCAAAGGCACTAACTACGGAAACACGATCCCTTCCGTTGGGAGATATGCCACAAGAAATTGTTCCTTGTAAGAAAGAATTGTTCCTCATAAGAAAGAACCCAAGTTTATGAAAGATAGAGGTTCAGGGTTATTCCCTGTAACTCGTCCCTCCCTCACATGTGCTGGGTGGCTCCATTGTAGGGCGCTGGGAACTGTGTGTTACCTCAGTCTTTCCTACCTGTGGGGCAACCACATTATCTGGGGTTCCTAGGGAGGCTGTGCTAGTCCTGACAGTGTCACCGCCGAGGCAGGGAGTCAGGCAGAAGTCACTGTCCTAGGCCTTCCTCTTTCTCTTTAGCAGTAGGAGTGCTTGTCCCTGAGCACCCGGGGCTGACAGGTGAAGTTGGGGTGAATCACATGCATCCTTAGGAGACTGGCTGAGAGAAGGCCAGCTCCTCCTGTCTCTGGGCACCAGTCCTCCCAGTGATGGTGTTAGTGAGCCTGAGGGAGTCCGTTCTTTACCGCCCAGCTGAGGATGGCCATGGGAAGGCTGGGACTTCTGGGCAATGTTCTGGTCCCATCTCTATGGATCTTTCTGAGGGACATTTGGACTTAAGAACAAGTTTCAGACTGTTCTTAAAGTAATTTCTTAAGAAAGTGGCTCAGGTAAAATGAGCTATTCTGAATAATTCATGTTCCTTCTTCCAAACTTAAACTTGCTCTTCTCTTGGTGGAGAACCAGCCAGATGTGAGGTAGGGGTAGTTGGTGGCTTATATCAAAGTAATTAAAGGTCAGAGGGAGGCTTGAAACCTGTGACTGCCATGGAGAGTAGTGACAACAGGAGTTGGCATCACAGGTCAGTTGCTAGAGGGAAGAGCTTCTTGCTGAGCACCTGGCAAGCTTGTTAGGCTGGAGGGCTGAGCTCGTGGGGACAGGGTCCTCTCGGCTGTGACTTCCTCCAGCCTCCAGACAGCTGGTGGGAAGGCAGGCTTGGTGGCAACTGTGACTATATACAGGGATAGTGGTTTTCTCAGTCAGGAGACCCATGCTGAGACTGCAAGGGACCTCCAGTGCCACGGACCCCAGCATGTCCTGAACTGTCATTCATACAGCAACCGCCTTGTTGAATTTCGGGCATAGGGCCTTCTACCTGTGCCACTATTGATTCACTTTTTAAAAAAATTTAATTGTGTTCATTTGTAAAAAGCAAGTTTAAATCACTCTAGTCTGTGGAAAATTGGACATATGCAATAAACAAAGGACAAATGTCATGACATATCAAATGAGAAATATGATATGAAGCTTTAGTTAAAGCCTATTTTCTTACATTTGATTATCATGTGTTCAAAAGGTATTAAAGAAATACCACCCCCAAACTAAGACTGGCTCCCTGAAGGTAATCAGAAAAATTGAAAGAGAGTTGAGAGGGACGTCCGCGTGTGTTTCTCCCTCACCCACTCTGTATGGTTTAGTGTGGTGTTTGGCATCTCACCCTAAAATTGCTTTGTGTGTCACCAGTAGTGCTCACCCAGGAACCCCTCCTTCCCTCACCTCTCCATGCCCATTTTTCAGAAGGTTCATCTATAGAGCACTATATCCAAGGTGTCCAGATGGCCAGAGGCAGCACAGAGTGAACCCCAGGTCTGAAGACTATCTAAAATACTGGAATCATTGGGTTACTGCTCATCCTGGAAAACCATCTGATCCCAGTTCCAAGCCAAAAACACTTACTAAGCAGAGAGTTCAACAAGAAATGCAAAGGGTAGGAATTCAAGGGGGGAAATTGGCCCTATTTTCTGAACTTCAGAGGAAGGGAATCTGGTTTGGACAAAGTTCTGGAAGAGATAAGACAAGTCCGCCAAGTTGTTATAGAATGATTTATATCGGAACCTAGCCTGATGCCAAGATAACAGGCAAAATCAAATCGCAAAAGGACATTGGTAGGGTCCATCCTTGAAGAAATTTCCAACATAAAGAAGGTCAGAGAATAATAGAAATGAGGCTTGAAAAACTCAGCATGCCCCAGAGGGCATCTTAGATTTGAAGCACAAATAATAAGGGACTTCTCTGAGAATCTTGGATTCCTGTTCCTTTATATGTACCCCAAATGCTGGAGTTGGTAGACCTTCCCTGACACCACACGTCACTCCTTTGTCCCAGCTGTTGCAACTGTGTCTCTTGCTCTGGGGTTAGAATCAGTTTTATTGCTGAGGGGGAAAGGCTCTGCTCTGGTCTGAACTGGACCACTTGGCCAAATGATGAACGCAGAACCAAAGGTGAAGAAGATGTTGCTGTTCTCCAACTGCTGAAGGCCTGACTGGAGAATGAGAGAGTGCCGTGGTGGCAGACCGGGCTGCTTTGCTCCCAGACTTCTGTGGAAGTGCGTTTCTTCACTGTTATCAGTGGCTAACTCTCTGGTCTCCTTGGCCAACAAAGGTGCTTTGGTGAGGATGCCTTCAAGGGCTGGTTTGTCAGGCACCTCCTGTGTGCTCCCCATTGGAGGTGAAGGCTGGTTCTGTTTCTTCTCCTTTGTCCATCCCTCTTGTCAGTGGCCTACAAGGTTCTTGGTGTAGGTTTGCTAGTGGGGGCCATGTGTCCATGCAACCAGGAGTTCTCCTTGGAGACTGCGGTAGCCCTCCACGCCACCAAGACGTGGCCCCAGGCACTTCAGAGGGCATGGCATTGAGGGCTCATTGGCAGGAACCACAGGGCCAGACAACTAGGCCCATCCCACTGCTCAGCCTAGACTCCTCTTCCAGAGCCACTGTCAGAGCCCCCAGCCAGTGCTTGGCAGAATAAGGCCACAGCAGATGAGCCTCTGTGGTGTAGAGTCTCTCTGTGAGGCTGGTGGCCTGTGGGTCTTCAGGCACACACATCATGGATGAGAATCCCAGGTGTGTCCTCACAGGAAGGTTAGGCAGCATGGAATTGGGCTTCTGGGTCCTTCCTTCAAGAAGGAAGAGCTGTTATTGCTTTATCCGTAAGAGGAAGGGGTGGTGTGAGAATTACATGGCTAAGAGTTCTGGAATTGGGAAGCAGTTAGGAGGAATAATGCTGGTCATCACTGGATTAACACTGCCTCAGCAGATCAAGTGTAGGGTACCACACAGGCCTTGGTCCAAACAGTTTGAGCAGTCTGCCCTTGTAGGGGATTCTGGGTAGCTGAGCCATTGCTGGTTGTGGGAGGACCTTCTGTTAGTCATGGCCCAGAGCCTTCCTACTAATATCCTTAGTGTGGGAAATGGCACCTCCTAGAGAGGCAGAGAGCCCAAAGGCTCCATGGGAAAAAGTAAATGGGTGTGGGTAGCAGGTATGTGACATGTACCTAGTAGCATGTTGTATGTAGATGTGTGTGTAGTGGGACAGGACACGGAGGTGAGTGCTGGCAGATAGGAGCAGGGGATTCTGTGAAAGGAAGGCCCACCAAGAAGCAAAACGTAGAACCCAGGCTGACTTGAAATCAAGGTGGCTTGGTTGATAATGGATGAATGAACCTCCATTCCAGAGTGGCTTCCTCTGGGGCCCCACCTGCTTCAGACTGATGGGGCTGTTGGAGATACCACTGGCCGAGATGGAACGCTGTCCATCTGCAGAGCCACTCCAGAAGGGATGCTCTCCTGAAGGTGCCTCTTCTTATAAACCAGGCAAGATCCACAGGGGAAGGAGGCCTGACAAGCAATGCTAATTGGCTTATGTCCATCAGCAGAGCTGCCTCAACGTACGTCCGCACCAGAATGGTAAATACATGAATAATTGAGAGTGAAGAAGAGCCTCTTAGAGAAGTCAGCCCCTTAACACAGGCATAGATCTTATTTTTAATCACCGGAATTCTGACTTTTTAAAAAGAGCTTGACTTGGCAGGCGGGAGAAGAAAACGTGGGAGTGACTGCTACGTCTGACCGTGGACTGGCACAGCTTCCAATCAAAGAGGACCGAGTAAACAAAAATAAGGGTTCATGGAGGGTTAATAAAGCTTTATTGCAAAAACCCAACAAAGAATTCATGGAACGAAATGATAATGGGGAGCTGTCCAACAATATTCTTTGGGATGCATCCAAGACTGTAATCAGAGGCAAGCTAATTCAGTACTAATTTCAGGAAAAAAGATGGGGGAAAATGGGTAATTAGAAAAGAAAATGGAAACACTAGAGGAATCACATAAACATAAATTAGGTCCCAAAATACTAACACAATTAATCACAGCCAGGGGTGAATCAAACCTCATCCTATCAAGAAGAACTGAATATTTCATAAAGCATACAAAAGAAGGATGAACTGAGGGGCATGTAACCAGCTGTAACTAAAAAAGAAAGAAAGGAAGAAAGAGAAAGAAAGAGACACTTGTCAGAAATTAACTGAAATGCGAGAGAGAAATAACATCTTCATTAACTAGTGGGGATGAAAAATGGACTCAGGAAATACAACAAATGCTCATATTCCTCAAAGCCCAATCTCCTTCTATTGAAATTACAGCCATAACTTTCAAAAATCTTTTTATTTTTCCTCTCTCAGGAACAGAATGATTCATTGTATATAAAAAAGAAAAGAGAACAGAGGAGATAATTAAAGCTATAAAAAATTCCCAATTATGAAGCGTCAGTGTCCAGATGGCTATACCATGGATTCACTGTGAAGAATCAACTTGCACACGCGTGTGTGTGTGTGTGTTGGGTGGGGAGAACATCTCCTCTAAACCAATGGAGCTGGAGACCTGCAGAAGGATTTCCAGTGAGAACAGTTCTTTCTGCCTGGTATGGTCTTAGGAATGGGAAGGAATATACAAGCTCACATATTCCTGATTTGCTCATCCTGATGTGTGAGCACTCTACTTTGAAGGAGGAAAATCAGACCATATTCTGTTCCAAGGAGCAGCACTGGAAATCTGTCCCAAGAAGACCCGTGGAGGAAATGAGGGCAGGCTGGAGAGGAGAAACCTCAGAGGCAGACGTGAGAGTTGCTGCAAGGGGAGGTCTCCCAACTGCAAAGCATACGCCAACTCTCTGATCTGGGTCCTGGCTGTCCTCCACCCCTGGCATGGGGATCGTGAGCCCTCTATCCCAACAGGGGTTGTGCAACCTCCTGGCAGAAATATTGAGGGGGAGTCCAGTACAGAATTTGAAAACATCCTGCTTAATCCTTGTGTTTCATAATTTTGGAGTTGCAAGGTGGTCCAACCTGAAACCCTCTTAGAAAGGTCAAGTGATATATTTAAGATTTCTGGAGGAGGACAGGAGAACACGGCTGGCTGTTAACAACTGGCCGTGAGAATAAAGGACATTGCTTCACTCATGAAGAGGAATCCAGGAGGGGGTCTGGACAACGGGAATGGCCGCCTGTTCTGAGACTGGACCTTCCTAAGTAACCTTTGGTTACCCTTGACCCTCTGTGGCAGCTCCCAGTGGGGCCAAGATGCTCCAAAGACAGGAGGTGCCCTGCCTTGGTTAGGGGGAGAGAGTGGTCAGGGAGAGTAGCCCTTGGGTACCTTCCTGGCACTGGGACTAAATGTATTTAATACATCATCTCACAGTAACTCTCTGAGCCACAAACCATTTTCCTGAGTATAAGAGGTGAAGAAATGTAGCCACCTAATTTAAGTGGTCTAGGCAAGGCCACACACAAGGTAGGTAGTGAAGGGACAGGATTTGAACCCCCATCCGCCATTCTGGAGCTGAGTTGACTGCCCCATGCTACCTCCTATTCTGGTTTCTAGGTCTCAGGCCCTGTGGCTGTGACCAGACTGCTGGGACAAAGATGTCCAAATGTCCGCGCAGTGTCCCAGCATGAAGTGCCAGCGGCTGAGTCCCACGTGTCAGAGGCTATGGGCCCCACTGTCGCATGTTGAAGAGCAGTGACAGTGTGGGGAAGCAGGGAATCGAATGTTCCTAGTTGACATCGCACAGCTGGAAGAATTCTGAGTCCATGAGCAAGCACAATTCCATCACTTCATGAAGCCTCAAAGAAGCCTTTTTATATGCATATGTTTATTATAAATCAATGAGCGTGAGCTTTCTTTTAACTCTTTGAAAATATATGCTTGAAGCCACAGCTTCTTAGATGCCCTTCCTGGGAATTCAGAAGTTCATTTGGTCGGAAGGTGGTCTGTTCTTGCTAGAGAATATGGTGGGTTCTAATTAGTTGGGGTTCAAAGTCTGAGCGAGCTCCGCGCACAGTTCTGTTAGTTAAACAAAATATCAAAAATCAACATAAATAAGCAACAGGATATGAGTTAATAATACCATTTCCTTTCAAAAGACTCAGATGACCCAGACCGTATTTCCTTTGGCCAATTTGACTCTCTGCATTTTATGAGGCCGAGGGACCGCGCATTAGAATATTGGCCAGCCGGCCTCTCGGTTTCCTCCATTGTGTGGGGTGAGCTGCACTATGCCTGCATCTGACACGTGAGAGCCCAAGGCGGGTGCTGGACCAAGGCACAGAAACTGAGCCATCCACCTCTCAAGAGCTGCTCTCCCAAATGCAGTCAGTCAATCGGCAAATATTTACTGAACACTTACAGAAAGAAAAGCCTGCTGGAAACTGATGTCCATTCATGGAGTAAACACAAGCAGTGGATACAGTGATGTCCATCCTGGCTTTGGCTTGAATTTCCCGAGTAACTGAAGTAAGAAGTCTTAGATTCTAAGAGGAAGAGAGTTTTCTCTCTGCTCTCTGAGAAGATGGAGGAATGCACGAACACAGGAAGGAGAGACATCGAAGATAGAAAAGCGTCCACATGGTACATCTGGAGATGAACACCTGAGATGAGAAGTACACCAGGTGGGACTGAAGGAGGATGGGGCGCTGCAGAAAAGGTCAGTGCACTCGAAGACACGCTCATAGGAATGATCCAAAAGGAAACACAGGAGGACAGAAGATGGAAGAATAATGCCCAGAGTGTCTGTGAACTGTGGACCTTAGAAAAATGACAACGGAATAGTATGAGCATAATGTTTGACAGTTCAAGCAGCAGAAAAAGTGTGGCATGAAAAGCAGTGGCCTTTTCCCCCAGTTGGCCTCCCCATTTCTTACACCAGCAATCATCACAGGGAAACAGTGTCTCAGGCTTCTTTTCTGAAAAATAAATATGCCCACATCCACCTGCTTGTATGTATGTATCTGCGGGGTGATCCCAGTGAACCAGGAGGCAACAGACTCTCTTCACCACTCCTGTGACTCTGGCACTCCTTCGCTGAATTTCCTTATCTGGCCTCCAAGGAGCATTTCATGGAGCAGGACAGATACTGCGAGGAAGGGTTCCATGGCCTTGAAAGTTTGGGAAACCTTGGAGACAGTCACCTCAGGCAAGTGGGCTTAATTGTTGCTGTCTTGGCTGAGCATCCGACTCCTGGTGGAGGCGAGAGTGAGGAGTGTCTCCCAGGCTTCTCTGATTGAGGGACTCCTTTGAGGAAAGGTGTGTCCTGTCACTCCTGAGGTTGGTGAGTTCTTTGGGGGCCGTGACTCTGCCAACACCGGAGAGAGGATGGCTTGGCTGGAAACTGAGCCAAAGTGACAGGGGCCTTGGTGTGTGAGCCTGAAGAGGGGCAGTGTGAGAGAGCTAGTAGCCTGGACAGCAAGAACCTAGATTGGGTGGGATTGGATGCTGACCCCATGTACAGAAGAGGTGCCCCAGGGAGCTGCGGGTTGGTGAAAGAGTTGATTAAAAAAACAAAACAAAATAACTTTTCTGGGAGAAGCCCGTGATTCAGCAGGTGAATTTAGCTGCAGAAAAAAATAGGAGGTATGAAGAATTCGGCTCTGCTGCTGGAGTCCAGCAGAAGCAGCAGGTTCTGGGGGCCCATTTTCAGGAGTGTGACTGTGGCAGGAGCAACACACGGAGCCTGATAGCTCTTTGGCTTCTGACCTGGTGGCCCCACTCTCCTTACTCGTGCTTTCTGAGCCCCAGCGCCGTCATACGAACTGGGGGATTATAACATGAAGCTGTTCCTTCTTGAACACTTCCTGGGTCCCACTCTCTGTGTGCTTGATGGGAAAGAATGGCTTTACTTCTCACAACAGCCCCAGAAGGGAAGTGTACTTTTTAATCTCCAGGCTTCACAGGTGAGAGAAAACTGAGGCAGAGAGAAGTTGAGTCTTTTATCCCAGGTCACACAGCTTATAAGTGACAGAGAGGACAGTCGAACTCAAGCACTGTTTTCTGGCTGTGCCCCCGTGGCAAGTCAATGTAAAGACAAGAAGAGAAAGTGCTCCATAAAATGTTAGATTCTTTTCTTCCTGCAATTACCCATGTGGTAGAATGTTCAATGAATGTGTTTCCTGAACAAATGTTTTATGGTCATAAGAGCAGCTGATATTTTCTGAGCGCTCAGAATGTGCTAGGAACTGGGCAAACTGATTGCATGTTTTCTCTTATGCCCCCAGCAACCCTGGGTTAGTACTATGGTTATCCCCATCTTATAGGTGAGGGAGTTGAAGCAGAGAGCGAGGTTCAGCGGCTTACTCTAAGTCACGCAGCTAGTGGTTGGTGGGGCCTGAGGAGGCGTCGTGACTTCTGGCCGAGACCAGAGGCTGTTATGAAGTGATATACGTCAGAGTGGTGCTCCTTTTCAAAAAGTGTGTTTACCTGGAAGAAAACTGGGATATCAGAAAATAGAAATTAGAGATGCAGAATCATGGCATAACAGACATAGGGCAACAGTTTTCCATTGTTGTCTAGCAAACCACCCCAAAATGTAATGGTATAAAACACTTTCTCCTTTGGCTTCGCCTGGGTTCACCCGTGCAGCTGCCTTTAGCTGAAGGGTTGGGGGCCCTAAGGTGGTCTTCTCTTGTGTCTTGCAGTTGGTGCTGGGTATTGGTTGGGGGCCTTCTTCTCCTCCATGTGACCTCTCATCTCCGGTGGGCGTCTTCATGGCATGGTGGGCACAGTTTTGGAGGACAAGAGTGGAGGCTGTTAGGCCTTCTGAGTTCCCGAATTCACACATCACTCCCACCCATACTACTGGCCAAGGCAAGCCACGGGGACAGCCTGGCTTTGAGAATGGAGAGAGACAGACCCCATCTATTGAGGGAAGGAGCAGAAAGTCACATTACAAGAGGCATAGACACTAGTGGCAGGATTCCCTGCGGGCCATTGCTGTAACCATCTGCCACACTGGATTGGGGACACAGGATAGCCAGAAAGGGAATGACACTCACATAGGAAAAAACAGCAAGTATTTATTTTCATTTTTATGTCTTTTGATGTTAGAGCAAAGGCCACCAGGACAACTCCTTATAAATCTGAATAATGCAAAGAAGTTGTGTGGGGAGTGATGATAGAAGAAATCAAGTTTTTGTTTGTTTTAACTCGGCAGGATAATCCATTTTATAAGTTAATAAAAGTTGAAGATTAAGGAGACTATATCCATGAAGTATTTAGAGCTCCTTGTAAGCAGAGAGAACTATATCATTATCAGAATTGTCATCACACAGCTATCAAAATGCCATTCTAAAGAGGACAGGTCATATTTTCTACCTGGAGGGATTTGCTTCTGATTTTCAGGGGCAGCCTGGATTTGTGTTGACAGTCTTCCATTACTCTTGGCAAAGGTTGTAGTGAAAACCCATGCCCCTCTTGCTGGGAGTGCTGCATGAGAAGCTTTGTAGAAGGTTCCATTTCTGGGGCATTTCCCCCTTCCCTTGAGGCAGCCATTAGAGGTAGCTGAGGCATGCTGGGTGGAGGGAATCCTTTCTAGGGGTAGGGGAGAAATAGCCCTGGACAGGCAGCATCTGTGGTTTCAGACAGGGGCAACCCGCTGGAGCATAGGGTCTTCCTGTACCTGGCCCCGTCTGGCCTCATGCACAGTTCAGATACACTAGAATGGTCTTGGTTCCACACCAACCTGGAAGGTCTCCACAGTGAGCTCAGTGTCATCGGGGAGGGATTATTTAAGGCACCTGAGGATCTGCGGTTAAAGCATTCTGTGGTCTGTTGTGGCCTCTATCTCTAGTCCCTCTAGGAAAAGGTACCTCCTCTTTTGTGGAAATAAACCATATCTTCCTGGAACGTCAGTCTGAGCCACATGGGCTTTTGCTTATTCATTAGATATATTTAGTGATGCATACTGGGCACCATACTAGGAACAGAGAAACAGGAAGGAATAAGGCAGACAGAACATCTGCTCTCCTGAGCTTCGAAGAATGTTCTAGAAGGGGAAGGAGGATAGTGCGAAAGTTCTGAGGGGGTTGGGGTTTGGCAGATTCCAGTAGCAGACAGAAATTTAGTGCTAGGGACTGAATATAAGGGCCTGAGAGCTCAGCGGGGTGGGGAGAGGGCTGAGGTAGACCCCTTAAGATCTAGTCAGAAGTCCTGGTGCAGAATTTAGATTTTCCACTGAGTGCCATGGGATGCTCTCGAACAGTGTTAAGCAGGAGGGTGAATGGATATGGTCCACATGTTTAAAAGATCCCTCTAGCCATTGAATAGGGGAGTGAGAGAGGAAATTGGGGGAGGGGACCTGCGAGGAGCAGGTGCAAGAGGACAGGCCTGATGAGATAATGGCCTGGGCTGGGGTAATCACAAACAAGAACGTATTTTTGAGTAGATTGCACATTCTGCATTCATGACAGCAATAAGGCTTGAGTCTTCAAAGAAGTTTTGTTCCCATAGTGGGCCACATTGGGCTGTGGTTGCAGACCTGCAGGTCTCTGTTCACCACCATTTGTCAGGAGGGGTATTTGGGTGAAAAACTGTGAGGAGGACTCCCATACAGAAAGTGTTGTGTTAGGAGGAGTAAGTGGCCCTCTGGAAAAAAAAGGTGAGGAAATTTCTAAATGTTCTATTTTATTCCATTAACAGACATCTTTCAATGCCAATACTACACTGGCTATAGCATGAGTATCTGTTTGAATATCTGGGGACTAGTGGCCTCTTATTGTTCTTTTATGAAGCTTTCCTGGCTATTCTTTCTAGTTTATCTTACCCTAGAATGTTTCAGACCTATAAAGAGTATGGAGAATAATGCCACCTTTAAAAAAAAAGAGAGAGAGAAAATGTGTTAGAGAAGCTGACCTACCTACCACGCAGCTTCTGGAATGTCTCCAGTTTCATCTGCAAATGCAGAAGCCCCCTTCACCTCACCTCAGCCCCTGGCCCCCTCCCATCAGGTGGTCACTGAATTCCATGCTTTTGATTTCTGCTCATTTTATTCACTTACAGTGCCTGTGTATGTGGGCCTAAACAAAACAGTAATCTAGATATATCTAAATGTGATGTAAATGGTGTTGTCCTTTATGGATTCTTCTGAATCTCTGCCCTTTTTTCCCTCAACTCTACAGTATGTTTGAGACAGTCATCCGTGTTCAGACAACTTGCTCTAGTCCATTATTGCCACAGCTGTGTGGTATTTTATTGCATGAAAATACCATAGTTTGTTCATTTTTCTGTTGATGGGCAATCAGCTTGCATACGATTTTCTGCCATTATAAACAGTACTTCTGCTGACATGCTTGTACATGTCTAAGAATTTCCCTTGGAGAAATACAGATCAAAACCACAATGAGATACCACCTCACACCAGTCAGAATGGCTAAAATTAACAAGTCAGGAAATGACAGATGCTGGCGAGGATGTGGAGAAAGGGGAACCCTCCTACACTGTTGGTGGGAATGCAAGCTGGTGCAACCACTCGGGAAAACAGCATGGAGGTTCCTCAAAAAATTGAAAATAGAGCTATCTTATGACCCAGCAATTGCACTACTGGGTATTTACCCTAAAGATACAAACGTAGTGATCCGAAGGGGCACGTGCACTGGAATGTTTATAGCAGCAATGTCCACAATAACCAAGTTATGGAAAGAATCTAGATGTCCATCGACAGATGAATGGATAAAGAAGAGGTGGTATATATATATATATACAATGGAATACTATGCAGCCATCGAAAGAAATGAAATCTTGCCATTTGCGATGACATGGATGGAACTAGAGGGTATTATGCTTAGCGAAATAAGTCAATCGGAGAACAACTATCATATGATCTCCCTGATATGAGGAAGTGGAGATGCAACGGGGGTGGGGGTTAAGGGGGTAGGAAAAGAATAAATGAAACAAGATGGGATCGGGAGGAAGACAAACCAAAAGAGACTCTTAATGTCATAAAACAAACTGAGGGGGGCTGGGGGGAGGGGTGTTGGGAGAGGGTGGTGGGGTTACATTATATGTTTATATAAAAATAAAAAAATTAAAAAAAGAAAAAAGAAAAAGAAACACCTGGCAAAGCAGCTTGATTAAATGGTACTACATAAAGAAAAAAAGAAAGAATTTCCCTTGGATCTTTTGGGTCTAGACCTAGGAATGGAATAGCTTGTTCACAGCTAGTCAGCCCTCCTAGCTGGAGTCAAACTGCTTTTTACAGTGGGTGTAGCTGTTTGTTTTTCTGTTTCAACCTTATGATTAGTTTTACCATTCCCAAATGATCATATAAATAGATAATGGTTTTATTGGATAAAATTTTTAGGTTGATTTAGGAAAAATTAACATTTTATGATGTTTAACCAACTGAGCCACCCAGGCGTCAACATTTTATGATGTTTAGAATTCTTATCTGAGAATATGGAACTTATCTTTTTTCTTATTGAGTGTATCTCCAGGTATGTTGTCTTTTTGTTACTTTTATAAATGAGATTTTATATGAAATTTATATATGAAAATTATATGAAATTTCTGTTCTATCTAATGGTTGCTGTTTGTAATGATAAAAACCATTGCTTTCTATATATTACTTTTGTAACTTATCACTTTACTCTTCAGAGAAGATTGCAAGTTGATTGACTTGGGTTTGCCACAGGTAAAATCATATTATCTACTGGTCTTGACCATCTTTGTGTCCTTTCAAATTTATACATCTAATTTCCTAGACTCATTGTTTTGCCTACTGTCCCACAACACTGCTAAATAATGGTGGTAAATGTGGACATTTTGCCTTGTTCCTAATTTCTATGGGAAAAATTCTGTTGTTGTTCCATTAAGTATTTTGTGTTGAGGAAGATCTATAGTTTTCCATCTATTCATGTGTTATTATGAGATTTTAAAAATCAAGAATGGGTATTGAGTATTACTATCTTTTCAGTGTCCATTGAGATGTTTAGATAAATTTTTGCATCCAGTAATATGGTTAAATTGCATTATGGATTCTCTAATATTGAACCATCCTTACTTTATAATCAACCCCATTTGGTCCTTCAATGTGTTGTTAGATTCTCTGTCAGTAATTTATTTAGGACTTTTGCACTGAAACTCATAAGCAAGCTTGATTTCAAAAGCCTGTGTTGGTGTTGGGGAGCTATGTGTGAGGCACCCTGTTCAGATCTGGGTGCTAGAGTCCTCAACTTACACTGAGAGCCAGTTCTTATGATTATTTGGGTCCCCAAATATTCCACAGACCTTCAGCCTTCTGGATGATTTTCTCCATCATCTTGTCACAGAGTAGGATAGCATGTCAGAGAGGAGGGGGTCTGTTCAGGTTCCTTGGGAATGGCCTTGAACCATAGGCTCCTGTTATATAGTTCATGTTATTCTCTCTCTAGTTGGGCTTTCTTCCATATAAGTGAGATTTGGAGAAGGGTGGCATGACTCATTGTCCATGTGGACCCTCTCCCAACCCCCTTCCTGCTCTGTTTACTGCTTCACTAGAAGTTCTTCCCAATTTTCTAAGCAGGTTCATTTTTTGGAGTTGAATTTGTAAGGGAGCTGTTTGGATTCAGAAGTGTATTTTTCCAGAGAAAGGACGTTTTAAGTAGTAGTGGAACTACTTCCTTATCTTGGCCTTGAAGCCCATTTACTGCTTAATGTCCCTACTAAGGGGTGTGGGTATGGTAGTCCCTACCACAGCTTGTCACCCATTGTCATGGTCTTGTGACAAGAACCTGAGCTGATTTCCATGCTTGAACCCTCCCCAGAAACACATTCTTTTCTGACCTTGGCCCAGCCAGAGCATCTTTACTTTCAAAAGGGCAGTTGCTTCTGGGAGATTCTTTAGGCTGGACTGCCTAATTGCACAGGTTAACTCTGTATTTAAGAAGGAAGAGGATTTAAGAAGAAGAGGAACAGGTTAACTCTGTATTTAAGAAGAGGTCCCCTTCTCTATTTGCATGAGAAAAGAGAATTCTGTGCATTTGCAACGGGAAAGCAACCACCCATCAATCACTCCCTAGGTGACCCCTCAGGAGAACAAAGGGCAGTTGGTTTTTTAAGTCAAGGGTTTGTAAGTTAGGGGTTACCAGCAAATGGCTTCTCTCTTGGTAGGATGCTTTTCTTTTTCTTTTTCTTCTTGACAGACAAATTAGGCTCCATTTGTATTTCTTTCTGACCCCAGGCATCTCTGCAGGTCTCTATTCTCTGGCTTTCCCCATACTCTTCCTCTTTATTCTTTCTTTCCCCAATTGGATACCACTCCGCTCCCCCCTCCCTCCCTCCATCCTATCTTTGGTGTGTAATTTGTTTGCAGTCAGGTTGTCTCTTTGATTTACTGGGCCTCTTCTCAGTAGAATTATAATAAATGGATTGCTTTGCTGAGCCCCAGCTAGTTCAACACCATTGCTCAGCCTGGGTCAAGCCCCTTGCAAACAGAGGATGCGTCCAGCCTGCCCAGAGAGACACGTGCTCGCTCGCTCAGGCACACACACACACACACACACACACACACACGGTATCCGCCCTCTGCATCATTTTCTAGCCAAATATAATGAAAAATCACAAGTCATCCATCTGAGAACCAATTAAGTTACAGTAATGTGGGAAGAGATGTCCTCAGGACAGTCTACCTCCCTGTAGTGCTGTCCTCGGTGCTGATGTTCTTGGGCCTAGAGATTGTTCTGATTACAGACTTAATTTGTTGTACAATTAGCAAAGGTAGACTTATAAAACCTTTCTTGTTTGCATCCAAAATACACATCAAGAGTGTAAGCCTGAACTCTGATAACTAAAATGAGGAATAAACAAATCCATTCCTGGGCCGTTCTGCTTCACACTCCCAATGGTTTTCCTCTGTGCTGAGAATAAAGTAGAAAAACAAGCAAACAAGCCATAAATCCAAACAAAGAACATCTTGATGTGGCCTGTGAGACCCAGCCTGCCTGCGTCCGCCCTCCCGTTCTGTCCAGTGCAAGTGTGTACTCCCAGTGCTGCACACACACACACACACGCCCCCTGCCCCCACACACATGCCAGACCCCATGAGGACTTTGGCCTCAACCTTGCCTCTGCCTGACAGTCCTGCTAGGTACCAGCTCCCCTCCTTCATCAGGCCCTTCTGCTCATCCCTCTAGGCTTAGAAAGCTGCTTCCTCCAGGAAGCCTGTCATCATCTATGTGAGGTAGGTTCTATTATCTTCAATACCCACTGTCATCCATGTCACTTAGCACAGTGGTCATGACATGAGTATTTGGGCCACTCCTTGAGGGTGATCTGTCTGTCCCTCCAGACCACACACTGCCTGGGCTTTGGGCTCCTGTCTGTTTCATTCTGGGCTCTATCTGCAGAGCTGCGGCTTCCTAAATACCTGCGAGCAGGACCAAGTGAAAGAAGGAATGCCAAAAGCAACTGCAGCTTTGTCTTCCTTCACTAAGTTTTTGGAAGAGGTTTGCGTCGAAGAGCTTCCTCTGGTTTCCCTCCTTACTTGACCACTTTATTCCTGTGCCTGGCCCATTCTTTCTGAGATGAGCCCATGTTGGTTTCTCCCCAGCAGAGCTGGAGCCTGAAGAATAGGGACTGAGCCTCTCCCAGCTTGGGATCCCGCAGCCCGGCATGCATGTGCTCACTTCACAGTCACAGCGCTGGGCTGTTGACTTCATCCAGCTGTGGGTCTCCCCTTGTCACCACATCTGAGCTTGGTATGGTGTGGCTTGTGGAAGCAGCTTAGAGTGGTGGCCCGGCCCCGGCTCTGGGCGGACCCAACTCACTGCGCTACCTCAATACCCCCCACTCCTAGGAGCAGCTTCTGCGTCTGAGGCCCTTCCAGGGATATGATTTGAACTCTCTGAAGCAGAAATGCAAGGGCTGAATCTGCTCAGCCTACAAGCATTCCAAGAGGTCATCTCAGCCACCCCTCCCCTCCAGGAAACGTGGCACCTGGTACGTCTCTCTCTTCTCTGACGTCTATACTCTCTGTTATCCTTCTTCCTGTCTAGTGGTGTTCATGAAGGGTTGTTGGTTTGGTTGTTTCCTTGGGTTCTGGCAAATGAAGTAAGATTCTGGAGGAGGGATGGGGAGTTTTGTTTGGACCAACGGCTCCGCCGTAGCACATAGCCTCTCTCCCCAGACTCTTGCCGTGCGCTTTTCAAGATGCGCTCCTTAGTTCCCCATTTTGTGAATACATCAGTCAGAGAAAGTACATTTCCCCTGCCTCCTCCTGTGGTCATCTCTGATCCGCAGAGCTATGTTGAAGAGCCAAATGCTTTGTTCCTGGAAAACATCCCCTTCTGATGGTTTGATTCCCCTAACTGGTATTTTTCTCTGTAGTTTCTCATTTTCTCTTTGTCTCGGGGAATGAGGAGCTGTGGCTGTTCTACTAGGCCCTCTCCTTTTCTTGTTTGAGTTCAGTAAATCTCCAGCATCTGAGAGGAGTGACAGCCTCCAGCCTTGGGCTTCTGTGTGGAAACAGGCTGCCTAAAGCAGAGCCAAACCTTCTGCTTTAATAATCAGCCCCCTCTCTTGTGGAGATTTGCAGTTTAAAAGGTGTCCTTTAAAAGAAATTAATGCAAAATAGGAGTCTGGATCAGGCGAGCCCTATGGCCTCCGCTTGCCCCTGCTTTCCCTGTGGCCCCGTGGGCTGTCTTGCTTTTTCTGGCCGAGCCTGGCCCCCAGGAGTTGACACCCACAGAGATCAAAGCCACCTCTATCTTGTCTTCTCACTCTGCATTTGCTGGCTCACTGGATGCCCAGTGAATTAAACATTTTGCCCAGTGACAGAGAGTCCAGGTGGACACAGGAATGGTCTTGGTGGCCAGCGCGGAAGGAAGGTGCTGGAGAATGACCTCCTGTCCTATCGTCACGTGCAGGGGGTGGGTGAGCTCCGAGAGAATCATCTCTAACTGTTACCAATGCATTTTTCCTCTCAAAGAAAATAAGAAAGGCACAGCTTTGAAGTGGAAATTTTCTAGGCTTGGAAGAGGCTGGAAAGTAAAATATGGTGCTAGGGACATTTTGTGTGCAGATACAGAATCTGAAAACATGTACTTTTCCCATTAAACATGCTCAAATATCCTTCTAGTACTCATGTAAGCAGAAGTGAATTTGCTGTGTATAAGCTCTAAGAGGAAAAGCCACCCGGATGTTAAGAAGGGCAGCTTAAGTTTCTATTCAGGTTTATACTGCTGGAGAAAGTGGGCTAATCGTAGGGAAAAGCATGCCAGGTTTTTCTTCTGCATTTTGAAATGGATGGGCAGGGGGAGGGGAAGTGGGTACAATTCAAATCCAAAATGAAAGGTGCAGGGGTCCTTCCATGAAGTCACTCTCTGCCTTTCCAATTTCTGCAGCCTTTGCCAGTCTTCTTTGGAATGGGCAAGTGAGGCTTGAGGGTGAGGTAGGGGTTGGGGAGAAGCAAGGCACTGGAATCTTCTCTTGGATTCTTCCAACTTTGTTCCATGAAGCCAATAGCAGGGAGTTGTAGCAAGAGGGAGATGTGAGAATAGAAGCGTTTGAATGGCTCACCAGGTCAGGTGTATGGCATTTCAAGGCCAGGGGAAGAGGTTCTGAGATACCAGCCAGACTGTCCAGACCTTCAGGCTACTCATAGTCCCAGAAGGTCCTCTGAGTCCTCCTGCCGAAGTGACCTCAGGGACTCCCAGTCTGTGCTTCATGTGCATCTGTGGGATGTAGTTGAACTGCTTGATTCTTCGACCAGTTTCCTTCTGTCTTGGCGCCCTCCTTCTCATAACCTGGCACACTGGTGCAGGTGGTCCCCTCGGTAAAGGAGGGCGATCACAGACCCTGCCACCTGGGTCACTGAGGACCATCCATAGAGGCACGGAGACCATGCCAGGAGTATCTGACAATAGCTGACACCGTGGCAGTAGACATTGCTATTATTGCCCTGGCAGTCATCCTCTCTGCCCCTGTTGGCATGCCGCAACTCCCCTTTCTCCTTGCTGAGTGACTGGATGGTTTCCTCCCGAGTGGGCTGATCACCGCCGTAGACCTTCCCATAGTCAACCCCCCTCCAGCCCATGTCCTCTGCCCTGAAGACTCTTGGATGCTTTGCTCCTCAGGAGTTTAGTGTGGCATCAGGCTCTGAGGGTAGCCCTTCTCGGGCAGACTTGCTAGAAGGCACCATGGGTTCTGTGTTGACCGAGGTGGCAATCTGGGTGCAGGGCTGGCGTCTGCAGGCCCCAGTCCTGGGGCCCCACAGGAGCCCTCTGATTCAAAGGGGCAAAGAGAGGTGAAGTGTCAGCCCTGGTGGTTGTTTCGTGATGGCATGTGGGAGAAGCTCAGTGGAGAGTTCTCTCCTGGCAAATGTCACTCTCTTCACATGGTATCTGTCTTGTAACCAGCAGGACTGGGTGAGAGTTGGGGCATGGACCCACATAGGCTGTGTGTATGGGGGGGGGACTGGCATTTTGGTGAAATAACTGTGCCTTGGGGAGCCTTCCTGAAAAGGTGAAGGCAGAGTTGTTCCTTGATTCTTTCTCACAACTCAGTTCTAGTTGGTGGGTACAGGGCACACCCCATCCTCCTCACCGTATTCATTCTTAGAGAGCAGTTTTCTTCTTGGTCTGTTCCTCACTTTTTGGAGTTGGGATTACATCTCCCTTTGGCTTGGGGAACCGTGAGGGGCTACAGCATCTTTAAGGGAGGGATGCCACAATTCAGGTGTCCCCTGACACCCCCCACCCGACTCAGGCCAAGAGCCATGGGGGTAGGAGGTTGGGGTGGCAGTGTGATGCCCAGGCAGCAGCAGCCCTTCAGGAAAATGGGACTACAAGCTAGCAAAGCAGAGTGGTGGGGTCATGTATAAGACCTCAGGGTCGCCCTCCCCCACAGGTGTGTCCAATCCTCGGGCACCGTTGTTCCTCTGTCCAGAATGCCTTCCCCACTAGTCTCTTCATCTAGAACTCAGAGAGGCATTTCCTCTGCACTGCCTCTCCCGATTCCTCCTGGCTCTGAAGTAGCCAGCCCCCATCCTTCCTTTATACTGTTGACTGACCACGGAATGGATGATGGGCGGTTGGTCACTTCTCTCTTTGGGACCTTTATTACCGACCCCAAACACTCCTCCATCTTGGCTTGGAAATCCCAGGACTAGCTCGGGAAGATGGGGACTGCTCTGGGGCACCAGCCTGAGTGGGTTGTGTCTGTCTGCCCTCCCTCTGCAGGAGGAAACGTCTTTCTGGTGGGCTGCTGGATCTCAGTGCTGTGATGAAGGGAAGGGTTCTAGAGCCCCTTCTGTAGGCAGGCTCCCTTCTCTTCTCTTGGAGCCCAAACTGCATGGGGACCCTGGCCCAGGACTGTGATGCTCTCTGGGTTTCACCACTAAACATCTCTCAAGGATTCATGGCTTGGGGCCCAGTGAATCCTGAGAGGGCATACGGGTGCTCTCTCCTCTGCCAGTGGCAGTGGTTGGCATGTCCACTGGGCAGGCTACTTCGAGAAGGATTGTGGTTGGTGGGTTCATGTGCCCAGGTCTGCTGCAGTGCCTGTCATGGCTGAGGGGAGAGGGGTGGCTGCACAAGGCCAAGTGTTTCATCATCCTACCTAGCCACTTCATGCCCAGCCTCCTATAAGTTACACTTTTATAGTCGTCGCCTCCAAGGTTCATCCTGTAAAGGGACTGCATGAGCAGTGCCATTTTCAGATGGGAAAAATGACTTCATCACAGCGGCACTGAGTGCTAAAGGCAGGACTAGGAGGAGAAGCCAGGCCTGTGGGATTTCCAGCCCGGTCTCTACTGGTTTCTCCTTCCTGTGGACCCCATGGTCTTGCTTGGTGGCACAGATCCTGGCTTCTCTCTGTTGCTGGTGGCAGGCCAGCCCCGAAGCTGCAAATTCCCAGGAGATCCCAGGCAGGCGTCGGCAGTCAGCATGCTAGCAGGTGATATGGGCCTTCGGCACAGTCTGTGGTTTGGAAGCGATGCTGTGTTTTCTAGGCGCCCATCTGTGGAGGAGAGCAGGGTCTGTCTGCTCACTGAGACAACTGATGCTCAGGACTGGAAATGTCTGCCCTCTTGTGTGTGTCATTTCACGTCCAAGCTGAGAAGCTCCGGAGCTTTTCAGGAGGTGGATCCAGCCTCCAGGGCTCAGACCCCAGGCTGTGGGAGAGCCCTGATATCTCCCTTCCTTGTCAGAACAAGACCTGCAATGCCGGGTTCTCAGCATGCTTGTTGGGAGCTCAGGTCTAGTGTGCCCCAAATTCTGATTCTGGCCAGTCCCCTGAGCGAGTGCAGGTAGAGGGCGATGTGTGGGGCAGCATGATCTGGAGGATGTCCTGTGCTGGGTCTTACTGGGCTCCCAGCAGATGAGGTAGGCACCCCTATTTAACAGTTCTGATTTTCTTAATTTTCCAGTGCACTGATCCGTGGGGCAGGGGGCGAGAGGAGGCCTTTGGGCTCTTCATACATAGGCGCTTCTCAGGGGTAAGGAGCAGAGAGCCTGATTCAGGGCTCGATCCCAGGACCCCGGGATCATGACCTGAGCCAAAGGCAGAGGCTTTACCCGCTGAGCCACCCAGGTGCCTCAGCCTCATCACCATTTTTATCATCATCCTCAGCCATGGGATCCTGGCGATTATGGGCCATTTTTGCTGGATGTTCTAGACAGTGAATGAGACCGTTGCTAACTGAGGTTGGCTTGAGTGGTCATTTGCTCTTGTCATTGCATCTGAAATCCTACACTGAGCAGCTTACTGATCCCCCCAGACACACAGTTCTTACATGCCTCACTGTCTTTGCCCTTGCTGTTCCCTCTGCCTGGAATTCCTTTCTACGCTTCTTTGACCAGCATACTTCTACTCAGGTACTCAGACCAGCTCAAGTACCTCTTCGTGTCTAACAGAATATACTTCCAAGGATAGTGTTGATCACATTCTAAAGTTGATCTCTTCCTTATTTTCAGGTACCCAACACACACACACACACACACACACACACACACACACACACACACACCTTTGGGTTTCTTGAGGGGAGGGGCTTTCTAGGTAGGAGCAGAGCAGAAGCAGTGGTGGGGAGTCATAACGATACCTGGTGAGTTTGGGAGGTGATGGGGGAACTGATGGACCCAGAGCTTCTTTCCAGGTCGGGAATGGCAGGACCTAGGCCATCTGGGTCGTGGATGTCACTGGTATCTAAGCTGATGAATCCATCCTAAGAGAATGGCCTTTAGGGTTGGACAAGACCTTCCTTGGAATCAGGCTTTGGTGGCAGTACGTTCTGAGGCCTCATCTCTGAGCCCAGTTTCTCTATCTATAGGAATGTGATAATACGGCCTGTCCATTAGGCTGCTGGGGAAAGCATGTGGGGTGATGCGGGTAATGAAACCGAGGCCTTTAGGGGGATCTTAGCATATAGAACTTTTGATCCGCCAGTGGACCTAGCATGATGCCTTTGTCTACTGGCTGCTCATTTTTTCTAATTGGTTGAGTAGAGATTATACCCTAAGAAAAATTTTGAGCCAAGAGGATGCCAGGTGAAGGCGGTGGTTAAGGAAGAAGGCTCTGACAATGATGTGTATGTAGGGTGGGTTAGAGATAAGTCAGGGTGATGGAAGGGAGAGAAAGAGTGGTAAGGGTATATGAAGAGCACTCCAAAGTGACCTGGAGGGGACTGTGGAATGTCATGGAGACTTCCTCCTGCTTGGGCTCGTGGGGTCTAGTGGAGAGATAGCCTTGGGCAGAGGGGTGGGAGGGGCACATGTGTGGGTGCAGGTGCTTATGGGTGTGTATAGAGGTGTGTGTGAGTGTGTATGTGTGTGTTGCATACATGTTTCCAGAGGACCCCATGCTGACCAAAGGACACATTCTGCCCTCATACATCTTACAGTTGCCAGGGAAACAATGGCATTAATGAAATCTTTACTTGAAAGTGTGGTGAGGGGTCTGATGGGAAAATTCAGGGCTTCTTTGAGATTTCACACAAATACCTCGTTCATACTTAGAAGTTTGGGGAAGGCAACTTGTTTTCAAAAAGCATTTATCCTTTGGTCTTATTTATCATACTAAGCAGAATTTAATAATTTTTACATGGATAAATATGTTTACATTTTCTTTCACATAACCACGATACCATTATCATATCTAAAAAAGTTAACACTAATTTCTTAGTGTTATCAAATATACAGTCAGTGTTGAAATTTCACTGGGTCTCATAAAAGCTTTTAGAGTCGGTTTTTTTAAATCAAGATTCAGACAAGATCCCATTGTTGATCTACCTGTGGTTGACCTGTCTCTTCTAATCCATAGGTTCCCCTATTTTCTCCCATAATTCAGTTGTTGAATGAGCTGTTTGTGGATCCCGGAGAGTTCTGTGGGGTCTGGCTTTTGCGGGTGACACCCCCCATGATGTCAGTGTGCTGCTGGGGCTCCTGGACTGAAAGTTAGGCTCGGAGGCCCGATTGGATTTAGCTTGACTTGGTTTCTCCCCAGGCTTTGCACCTGCTGGCTCAGCAGCCATTGGTGGCTGTGACCTAGACGGGAGACACGTCATTGATGGCAGCATCCAGGCTAAAGCCAGGTGGCAAGAGGAGTCACCATGGGAAAGTGAAGGTGAGGGAGGGGGCCATGAATCAAGGCTTGGGTGTAAGAGAGGGCCTGAAAGCACTGCGAACAGCTCTGAGCAGTAGAAAGGCTGATGCTGGAGTGAAAGAGGGCTGGGGCGGGGCACAGAGACAGCGCTGAGCTGCGGGAACCTGCGAGGTCTTTTAACCTCTTTCAGGTTTGTCTGCAGAGCGGACAGAGTACCTGATCAGCTCGGAAAGGATGGTGGACATTCAGAGAGGTAGCAGACGCAGGAAATGTAGCAGCAGTACCTGGCAACAGAAAAGGATCAGTGGGTGTTATTGGTAATGATGACGATGTGGAGCAGGAGGGGAAGGGAGCTGGGACTCTTCCCCCACCTTTGCCCAGTCTACGGAAGCTGTTGAAAGCTTTTGGGTCAGAGAGTTATGATCCTATTTGCATTTTAGGGAGCCTGACCTGTCTGTAAGACAGAGGGTGGGCTTGGGAGGGACGAGAGAGTAGGTGAACCCGAAGTTAAGTTGAGGCTGTTGTCCAGAAGAAAGAAGGGTCTGGCATGGGTGGGTGATGGCAGTGGGGGTGGAGGCAAATGGACTTATTGGAAGGTATTCCGAAAGTAAACACAGAGAAGAGGTGATAGATAAGATGGATGAGAGGAAGGAGCCGGGAATCTGGGAGGGGGTAGAGGGCATCTGCTTGAGTCTCTGGCAGGAGGATGGCGGTAAGCCTCAGGGATCCAGGGTTGGGCATGCCCTCCTGTGCTTGCACATTTATGTATTGCGTGGACATGTGTGCACGCGGCTGTACTAACATATGCTGTGCATTTTAATATATGCACTAAAATAAAAATTATGTAGAAATCAGATAAAGATGAAATAAATAAAATTTTTAAATACCTTGCCATGATTAACATGCCTTCTTAATCTCATTAGCTGGTACAGCCAGGCAAAATACACATTCTGGGAAAGGTTCATCATTAGCAAGAGCAGGTATATATCCATATTTTAAATAGCCTTCCTGATTATTTGATGTTTTCGGACCATTTCTTTTCAGATCTGATTAGATGGCATGGCTCTTAGCTCCTTGTGTGGCTGATGAAGAGCGATTACTGGGTGTAGGGCAAGTGTCGGCAACCTCACACTCATGGGCTTTATTTACACTTGTAGTACGGGGATGGTGCAACTTGCCAATTCTTTGCAGGAAGATTGTAAAGGTCCTAGCCCATTTTGGTAAGGGTTAGTGCAGTCTGAGCCCGATTATGGAACCTGCCAGTGCTCTTCGCCAGCCATTAATGTCACCCTGCAAATGAACACACAGCTCGGGCCCTCTGGCCACCCTTCTGCACGCTGCCCTCCCGGGCTTCTTCCAGGACCTGCTCAGAAGCTGCACTTGACGCATGACCCCTACCATAGCGCAAGGGAGGGGCCATCAGTACACTCAGCGTGACTCAGCTCAACTTCTTCCTTTCCTTTTCTCTTATGTATTGAGAAGAAATGGAAATGGACGTGCAAGCACCCCACTTTGAGTTCCGGGTTGCTCTCTAACAAGCCAAGGACGGCAGAAGGTCTTGTGCAAGGTGGTTAAGGCAGGTGAGACCCTGAGCAGCCTGCTCGTGGCTCCAGTTGGGACTCTTGCATTCCAGGTACCCCTGCAGCTCCTGGCATCTGGCTGCAGCAGTCGGTCCTATTTGGCTGGGAAAGCCTGGTGGTTGTGCGAGGAGGGGAGGGGCAGGGAGCAGCAGGGGGCTTCACAGCTCCCTTCTCTGGCCTCTTTGGCAGCCTGCCCAGAGAGAAGCGCCAGCTTGCCCCAAGGCCTGCTGTGTGGGCATGTGCAGTGAGACGAGCACATTTAACCGCGTGACTTGCCATTCAAAATGAATTTGCCTAGGCTCATTGCTGCCCTTTCTGAGAATCCCCTTCTCTGCAGGGCCTGGGGGCTGGAGGTCCAGGGTGCTCTCTTACTTCCCTCCCAGCCAGCCAGAGCACTGTGTGCATTTCTAGGGATGGCCGTGGTGAGGCCTCTGCAAAGAGAGTGGCCTGGTACCCACCAAAGAGGGGAATCAGATAACGGATGAACCAGGCAGGGCTGGCAGCAAAGAGATTTGTGAAGCTATTTAAAATCGTTCGGAGTTCTAGAGGCTGGCTGTGTTGCTCTCGTTGCTCATCCTGGATGCTGATGAAACCACAAGAGACTTCTGGGCTCGCATGTCTTTCGCAGACCGAGCGGTTTGGCCGTGACCCCACCACCACCCAGTGTGCCCGAGACAGAGACAGACTGGAAGAATAGGGGCCCTAACTGGTTGTGGCTATAACAGTGCAGCTTGAGCAGGTGCAGGGGCAGTGCCAGCCTCTGCTTCGGCCCCGGGAGCCCCTGCTGCTCCCTGGACAGAGGCACATACCTGGGCACTGGCAGGAGGGTGTGTCCGCCTTCATGGGACCAGCTGCTGCCCTGCCCAGAGGAGCTCACCGCAAGTCCAGCCCCTGTGGAGTTCCCGGTCCTGGAAAGGAGGT
>RCUC01125988.1:0-15640 GCA_003697995.1 Taxidea taxus jeffersonii | reverse complement strand
TAGCCTCTGAGTCTACAATATCACAAAAGCCTACTTTTGTTGAATATGTTTGGTGCAATGTAACTATTGGCTATTGAGTTTCATCACAAATAATTTTCATGTTTAGGATGAGAATAACTGAAAGATGGGAAACAGTTTATAATGAACTTAGGACTTTGTTCATTTAATTTAAAACACAATATCAGTATAAGTTGATAATATTGAAAATTAGTATTATTGGTATTGAAAATTAATATTATTATTATTAACACATTTTAAACTTCATTATTGTCATTCAATTACCTCGCCCTGAGTATAGAGAAAATAAAACCCAAATTTCATGATATGATTTCTGCTGCAATGTGCATTGTAATCAATGGAATCAATACAAGAAAAAGTCAGCTAGGGCACGTTGGTGGCTAGTTGGTTAAGCGTCTGTGTTCGGCTCAGGTCATGATCCTGGAGTTCTGGGATCAAGCTCTACATTGGACTCCCTCCTCAGTGGGAATCCTGCTCCTGCCTTTCCCTCTGTCTGCCTCTTCCCCTTGCTTCTGCTCTCTCTGTCTCTGTAAAATAAATAAATAAATAAAATCTTAAAAAAAAAAGACAAAGTCTGCTATATCAAGAAATCTACATTCATTGGTAATTGGTAATAGAAGTGCCTTAATTCATATTTCCTTTAAGAAAGTAGATAAGATAAAGTAGATAAGTAGATAAGATATTTTCACCATAAGAAATACTGGAAAAGAGAAATATGTTAAAATTTGAAAACAAATTATAGATTTTAAGTTGATTATTTAAGACTATTTTTAAAAATGAGAACTCACTGGCAGAAATGAAAATAAATATGAAAGAAACACATATTTCCACTATAAGTAAAAACAAAACAAAACAAAACATAATGAGATATTACCTCACACCTATCAGAATGGCTAACATTTAAAAAACCCACAAAATAACAAAAATAGCAAATGTTCATGAAAATGCAGAGAAGAGAGCCCCTGTGTGCTATTGGTGGGAATAGTGGATTTTATCAAGCATATATATATATATATGCTTGATATATATATATTATATATATATATATATATATAATAGCTCAAACTTATGCAAAAACTTTTGGAAAGTAGAAAAGAGAGAAACTTTGTAGCATGGTCATATGAGTGAGCAAAACTTTAACATCAAAATATGATAAAGATATTAAAGAAAAAAATTACAGAGCTATAACCCTAATGAATGCATACACAAAAACCTTTGACAAAGCACACAAATCAATAACCATTGAAGAAAAATGTATAATTAGACACCATCTAGGGGCACCTAAGTGGCTCAGTGGGTTAAACCTCTGCCTTCGGCTCAGGTCATGGTCTCAGGGTCCTGGGATCAGGCCCCAGCATCAGGCTTTCTGTTCAGCAGGGAGCCTGCTTCCCCCGCCCTCTCTCTGCCTGCCTCTCTGCCTACTTGTGATCTCTCTCTCTCTCTGTCAAATAAATAAATATAGTCTTTAAAAAAAATTAAAAAAAGACCTCATCCAAAGGCAATGTTAAAAAAATAAAATGAACCAAACCATAGACTAGGAGAAAATAATTGAGGGAAAAAAATATGTGCTGATTAAATATACACACACACAATAGATAATGAAAAAAGAAACATCCCCATAAGGACATGGGAGAGACTGAAACAGTCATTTAACTAGGAATATTTCTAGATGACCAATAGCATCTGAAAATGGCTATCATTAGTCATCATGGAAAGCATATTTTTTTTTAATTGTAAGAATTTACTGCATACATCTGGTCTACTAAAATGGAAAAAAATTAAAATTAATCACAAGACCAAATGGTGGTGAGAATGCTGTAGTAACTTGCTGACAGTAGTGTAACCTGAGACAGGCACTTTGGAGTGAAGAAGAAATGAAAACAAATAAATAGCAATTAGAGAAATTTGTCACCAGCAGATTTCCTGGGCAAGAAATACTAAAAGATACCCATCTGAAAGTAGAAAAATGATGATGGGTCAGAAACAGATCTACAGGGGCACCTGGGTGGCTCAGTGGGTTAAGCCTCTGCCTTAGGCTCAGGTCATGATCCTAGGGTCCTGGGATCTAGACCCACATTGGGCTCTCTGCTCAGCTGGGAGCCTGCTTTCCCCCTCCCTCTGCCTGACTTTGCCTACTCTCTCTCTCTGTCAAATAAACAAATAAAATCTTAAAAAAAAAAAAAAAGGAACAGATCTACATAAATTAGAGGAAGAACTAAAGGAAAAACAAGAAGATAAAATATTTTATTTTTCCTATTCTTAATTGATATAACAGATAAAACTGTTCAAAATGATAATAGCAATAATGTATTTGGTGATTATACTTATGGATAAGTAAAATGAATGACAGCAAATTCATAAAAGATGAATTGGAGGAACTGGGAGTACTGTTATAAGGAACTTACACTGCTTATGATGTGGTACAGTGTTATTTTAATTAGATATAAGGATAAACTGTAAGCTCAATGGAATCACTGAAAATGTTAAAAAATAAAAAGTGAAATACATAAAAAATGGAATAATTTTAATGACTTCTGCTTTATAATATTTATATCTGAATAAAATGATAAGTCTATACTAATAGAAATGAAGAAAGAAATGAACAAATGAATGACAGGAAATGGAAAGCTATTTCCAGAAGGTTTGCTCAATACATAGGGAGGATATGATGGAGTTATAAAATCATCAATGGATTTTAAATATGGTTGATGAAAATTTGATTAGGAATAGGAAATTTCCATGATCTTAAGGTATCTCTCTGATTTTGTTAAATAATTATGTTTTGTTAGATAACAATTTTAGTTAAATTATTAACTAAAATAAAAATAATTTTATAGCTGTGAGACACCACGATAGCAGAATAATAAAAGTTAAAAACTGCTTTATTGGAATAAACTGACATCATATGCTTCCTGATAATGATGGACCAAGAATAACATATAATCAATTCTTTAATATTTCTGTCAAAATGTATAACCTGAATACATTTATGAAATAGCTTCAGACCAACTCAAATTGAGGGATATTCAATGACAAAAAGTAAAATAAAGACTGAAGAACCACCCATTAGACAACTAAATGCAATGTGTGACTATGAAATGGATCATGAAATTGGGGGAAAAAGAAGCTATAAAAATTACTTGAAAATAGCTATTATTTGCACAGCTAATAAATTTGAATTGTGAACTAGGTAATATTACGAAATGTTAAATTTTCAGATTTTGATAATGTAGAGTTAAAATGTATAATGGAGTGTTGGGGCTAAGAAAATACACACAGAAGATTTTAAGAGTAAATAGAATGTCTTCAACTTGCTCTCAAAATATTCAGAAAACAATAAATAATGAAAGATGGACAGACATAGGCATTGCAAATAGATGGATATATAAGTAGGAAGAAAGAATGATAAATGAGAGAAAGGTAAACATTTGGTGAATCCAGATGAGGTGTATATAGGAGTTCTTTGTATTCTTACTATGATTTTTCTGTAAGTTTGCAGATATGGCAAAATGAAAATCTGTGAACAAAAATTATACTATTTAGTTGTTTTAAATTTCCATAAACCTGGATGTGCCAAAAATATGCTATAATTTTTTGTGTTTATAACTTAACAGTACAGAAGAAAATGTAAGTATATTACACATATGAAGAACTTTAAAGATTTTTGTAGAAATGAGATAAACTTCCTATTTCCAAATTCACCACTTGTTTAACAGATTTCCCTGAAAGATTGCGGTAGGAAAAAAAAGGGGATTTGAGTGGAAACAAAAAGAAAGAAGGCTAGAGATAGTATCTGTATTATTACATTTAATCCTCACAAGAATTCTTAGATTATATTTTGTTACCCGATTTTTGGATTAAAAAAATTAATTCATAAAGATTGAGTATATTATCCAAAGCCACAATTTATAAATTGGTTTGTAGCAAGCAAATGAATCCAGTGCTTCTGACTCCAAAATTCATGTTCTATCCAGAATACTTCAACAAAGAATTTTTAAACTGATAGATGTATATATTTTAATATATTTGATAAGCATTTGTTATTTGAATATATATTTCACACTCATATTTTTTTCTTTTTTTTTTAAATATAAGTCAAAAAGTATAAAAGTATCTAAATGAAGAGTACATCTATCCACACTCTGGTCCATACTTCTTTCTTTCTTTTTTTGTTTCTTTCTTTTCTTTTTTTTCTTGGTCCACACCTCTTACTAATTTATATTCCCAAAGATATTCAACCACATATAAACATATAAGTACATATCACTGAAGGTAAATCATGGTTCTTGATCTCCCGTTTTTTCTTACTTAACAATATATTTTAACATATATTTCAGTGGTACATTCTATAACTATTAATCAATATATATTACATTCCATATTTTAAAATACTAGGTCTCCAGTTAATATCCATTCAGTTGTTTCACACTTTTGAAACCCAACAACTACATGAGAATCCTTATACATATATAAATGTATATATGTATACATTTTAAAGATCTTATTTATTTATCTGAGAGAGAGATACAGAGATCCTGAGCAAGGGGGAGGGGTAGAGGGAGAAGCAGACTCCCTGCTGACCAGGAAGCCCCATGCGAAACTTGATCCCAGAACCCTGAGATCATGACTGGGGCTGAAGACAGGTGCTTAACCAACAGAGCCACCCATGTGCCTTCATATATATTTTTTACATGTGTACACATATGAGTACTTCCATAAAATATATTCTATAATTAGAATTTCTTGCTCAAAAAAATATGCCTTTGCAATTTAATAGTCAAAATGCCTGCTAAAAGCAATGTACTGTTCACTATGTTAAAAAAATATGTTTAAGAATGCTTGTTTCCCCACTCATGAAAACATAATATTATCAAGCTTATTTTTACAAATTGATATGGAAAATATTTTTCATTGTATTTTTTAAAAGTTTTTATTTTATTTATTAATATAGAGTGAGGGGGGAGAGCAAGAGAGAGAATCTGAAGCAGACTATGCTAAGCATGGAGCCAGACCCAGGATTCAATCTAACAACCTCAAGATCACAACCTGAGCCCAAACCAAGAGTCAATCATGAAACCAAATGAGCCATCCAGGCACCCCTCATTTTATTTTTAATTTGCTATTCTTTTTAAATTCAAAAGGCTGACTTTCTGTTCCTGAATTTAAAAACTAGTATTTCTATTTCTTTTGGAGGGAATCTTTATTCATGCTTTTTACCCATTTTATATGCTTTGTCAATACATATTTTCTTAGTTTCAAATTCTTTATATTTTAAGTATATTTTATTGATATTAGTCTTCCTCAATCTCATATCATAAATATTTTTAACTTGGTCTCTAGTTTTTTAAATTTATACACAGTATCTTCCATGGAGAATTTTTTCACTAACAAAGTCATCTTTGCTGTCATTACATGAAACACATTACATGTGTTTTCAGTATTTCCTTCTGTTTTTCCTTTACTTACGTTAAACTTTTTATTTTTCTAGAATTTCTTTTGTGTAAGGAATGGATCAGCTAGCCAAGTGTATTTATTTTCTAGGATTATGCCTTCTACTACTTCTGTGCTACTTTGAAATACCTCTTTTATTTTATGTTTACCCATATATTTGGGTCTATTTCCAGTCTTTTTTCTGTCACTCTATTTCTGTGCCAGGAACAAGCAATTTTAATTAGTTTTGCTTTATAGTATTTATATTGGATAGGGTATATTAGTCTTCTTTAACTTTTATTCTCCTCATCTATTTTTTTAGAATTTTTCCAGTTATTCTTATACATTTTTCAAAATAGTGTTAGAAGCATCTCTTCTTCCAAAATAAATTGTATAAATAATTCTATTATTTCATTAATTTTTTGAGGGAGGAGGGGCAGAGAGAGGGAGAGTCTTAAGCTGGCTCCATGCCCAATGCAGAGCCCAACCTGGGGCTCAATCTCATAACTGTGAGATCATGACCTGAGCCAAAATAAAAAATCAGATGCTTAAGCAACTGAGCCATTCAGACACCCCTATTTCACTAACTCTTAAAGTAATTTAGGAAAAAGTGTCATCTGTAAAATTCTAAACCCTCCATTCCAAGAATAGCACTTATCTTTCAATTTATTCATATCTCTTATACCCATCCATAGCACCTTATAATAATTTTATAAAGTTTATACCTGGGCATTTTGCCTTTCTGCTCTATCAATGAGCAGCAGGCTTAGCAACTGACCTTTTGTTATCTTCTTAAAACTTTGATTTATACTGCTGTTCCTTTGGTATAGCATTGGGTAAGTCCTAAATCCCTCTATAGCCATATAAGACACATTAAGAATAAGAAAGTGCATATTTTTAACACTAAATTCTACTCCTGAAACTAATATTACACTATATGTTAACTAACTGGGATTTAAATAAAAACTTGAAACAAAACAAAACAAAACAAAAGTTTAAGTTCAAATTATGAGTTGAGCATGATAAGCACTACACTATGGAAATGCTTAGAAAATGTAGGTTTGAACTAAAGACCCAATAGCATGGCATACAAAAGATTCACTCTGGGAGATTGCTTTGTTTTGTTTTTAATGCAACTGACTCTATGTCTAAGAATGAATTAGGAATATATAAGAGCCCGAGATAAAAGGCGTGGGCTTGATATCAGGAATTTTGTTCTAGAATCTCATATTAGGTAGTGATGGGTATGAGTTAAAGATGGTAGTACTAAAGAAGATTTATCAAACAGGCCGATTTTATGAATTACTGTGAAAAGAGCTATAATAAGGAGTCTCATATCTTGACATTATACAGAAACTGAGCTCACCACTTTATACTAGACATTGGCTATGGGTCTGGTTAGATGGTCCAGCAGGGGCCAGAAACCTAAGAAATTTCATAGTTGTGATTGTTATACACCCACTCACCCCCCAGAACACACACAAAAAATCACTGATCTAAAAACAAACTGACAAAATTATTATTTTAAATTCCCCCCACCCTGCAAATATTATCCTAAATGCTCCCCCCATGAGAGAAATTGGAACTAAAATTAAGTGAAGATTATTACCATAATTCTTTTAAGGAATATGTTATGTTGGCTTGGAAACTGGAAGAAGCTAGCACCTATTGATCATGTAATCACATGCTGGGGAGCTAGAGAAAGCAGAGGTAAAGAAAATATGCACATAGAACTACAGCATAGTCTGTGTGTCTTATCCATTGGAGCTTCCTCAGTGGCCATTCTCTTCTAGGGAAAACACCTGCTTTGAAACATATTCAACTCTGCTCCAGGAGTCTCCACCGTGATGACTTTCACTACAGAGCAAAAAGACAAGCCTGAATGTGTTTTGCTTTCATTACAACAGACTCCCATTTAATAGGTTAGAATTCTGATATCCAGACTAAAAGAGCAATTTGAGAAATAAACATTTCTAAGTATTTAAATGCCAAAATACAAGCCTACTTGAAAATGTGCTTTTTAAAAAACTTACAAATATAATAAGTTTCTTCACTTGGAAGTATGATGATGTCTGATATCTTTATTTTCAGTTTTCCATGGATTTTAGGCATTTTCCATAAACAAGCTTCATGGATGTAGCCATCTGTGTAATGCTGGGAGTCATAAGGCAAAACAGTGTCAACAACATTCTAAACAAAGAGCATGGGTCATTCATTTAATAAACATTTATAATTGGTACTCTTCTGGACTCTAGAAATCTAGCATTATAGAATCAAATCTTTATGGCATGGAGGTTACATTTAAGTTGAAAGAGATACCTACTAATAATTTTTAAGAGGTTAAATATATTGTATGTATGCTATTATGGAGTTAAGAGTGACCAAAGAAGGACTCAGTGGGAAGTTGACATTTTACCAAAATTTTAAGGAGAGGAGAGTGTCAGCCTGCATCTAATGTGCCTGTCATGCCTCTCCAATAGCGAATCTCCAATGTTTGTTCCAACAGTTTTCAGCATGCCTCTGCTCTGATTGATTGAAGGCCATGAATTAACAGCTGTTAAATATTTGGGATATCATTCCTGAGTAGACATCTATAGTTTACCTGGGAAATTTCTCACCATTTCTTTTTTTCTCTAAGACCAGGTACCTTTCTGAACCCTAATTCCTGTTTCTGAGTCCAAAAATGATGGACCAGGATAAAGGTTCAGCCCAAACCTGGTCAATCATAGGCCTTCTCAGATATTTTAACCAGAGATCTGAGGAAAGGCTCTCAGTGTCCTGTCAGCACAATGGTGATACACAGAGCACAACTACAGCCAAGTTTATATGTATATACATTATATCGTCCTCTTTTTGTGTGCCCTGGTTGAAGCTGAATTTATGGAACTTGTAAAAAATAATTTTAAATAACAATCAATTATGTACCAGGCACTGTGGTAGAATATATGAAGTAAACACTGTTAAGATGTCTCAAAATTATTTCAGAAAAACCTGATTTCATCACAAATCTAAAGCAGAGAACATTCACTATCACATAAACAATCTCATTTAATTCTTGCAGAACTCAAATGTATCTTACTTTGACTCAGGGACTTCTGAAATCCATACAGACAATTAAGTTGTGGAATCATGATTCAACCCGAGACTCCAAAGTTAAACTATCAAAGTTATAATATTACTTATTCTTAGGTTGCCAAAATTTGGAAGAAAAATTATTTTTTATTCATTCTTTAAATTCTATAAATATTTTCTGAGAAATCAGAGATAAGAAACAGTAATAAAAAAGACAAAATGCTGTAATAGTTTAGAAAACAGGGGAAGTTAGCATTAGGGCTATTCTACAAATATTGTATGGAGAAGGAAAATGGGGATTATATTCTACTTGTTATTGTGCTCTTACTGTACTCTGCATGACTTTTTACCTTTCCATTAAGACATTAGTGTCCATGTGTTTAAAAACTGATTACTCAAAACAATTTAGTACAAGTGACAAGTGACAGAACTAGAACCATAGTACAAATATTCTAATCCTGAGTGTTATATTCTCTCTACCTAAATATATGTGAATGTATCACATTTGGGAGTCCCGTCATTTTGTTTGTTTGTTTGTTTCAACTAAAAAAAAATCTGCTGTCTATTAACTGTTTAGTTCTTTAGGAATTAGTTTTGAGTAATAGGAGTAGAAACATTTACTTGTCTGTGTTTCAGAGAACAGAAACTAAGACCAGCCCAAATGTAGAATTTACTGAAAAGGCAATGGGAAGTTCACAGGAAAGATCACAGGAAAGAAGTCTGTGACTCTGGTGATGTAAACCTAGGATTTAATGTGTTATCAGGATGTTAGGTGGTGACTTAGTGTCATTTCCTTTTCTCTTGCTCTCAGTAGAAATGCTCTTTCCTATTTGAGTCTCTAATCTGTGCATTTGATCTTTCTATTGTTATAGTTCGTGTTTGGCCTTAACTTAGGTTTATTATGGTGCTGCTTCAGACCTCAACTTCAAATGAAACTTTAGCTCCAGAGCCTAGAGTATGTGTCTCTGAGTTCAATTAAAATAATAATAGTAATAATAATAATAATAATAATCAGTCTGTTCCATAACCAATTTTTTTGACTCTGTTTAGCTGAAATATGTACTCTGGTCTAACATAATATGGCCATAGGATGGTTTCAATAATACAAATATGGGTGTCCCAGCATATTTATTATAAAGAATTTGCTCAGAGAGAGTTATATGAAGGATTGTGAAATTTTGCTAGGGTTGAGAAAAATTTACTTTAGATTTTTATTTTCCCTAAGAGGATACATTATCCACATACCTACTTGATCTCTTCTCTTCACTTTTTCCTCAGTAGACACAAGTAGTATTTCAAGGCTTCCAGATGAAGGAGTTCAGAAAATGTTTAGTAAATGTGTTCTTCTGGATAAGGTCAAACTATTTTGCACCTAAGGAATTTCTAATAAAATCAATAGCTAGAATAAAATTTTATAGAACCAAAACATGTGAACCATGACTGACAAAACCATGTGAGGTGTGACTGACAAAAACATTATTCAGGATTTCTTGGAAAAAAGTCAGGAAAGTCTGGGCAAAACTACTATGGTTACGGTAGATTTAAAAGTATGGATCATTCAGAAATGACTAGCAGCTTCTGAATATCATGGATTTTGAGGCTGTTTTTCTTAGTATTTTTCTATTATTTCATTTAGAAATAAAAACAGACTTATAAAGCATTGCAAAATAGAATTCTTGTATACGTTTCATACCCAGATTCCCCAAATGCGAAGAGCTTACCACGTAATATATATATATATATATATATATATATATATATATATATATATAGTCCTTGAAACTTTCTGAACTATCTGAAAATAAAAGACATGACTCCTTCTGCCCCCAAATAATTTCCTAAAAACAAGGACTCTCCTACATAATCATATAACCACAGTATGATTATAAAAATCAAGATGTCACCCCTGACATAAAAAAATTACCTGAACCCTAGATCTTATTCAAATTGTGATAATTTCTCCACTAATGTCATTACCTGGTCAGGATCCAATCCAATGCTCTTTAATATCCTTTAATTTGGAATAGGTCTTTTTTCTTTCTTTCATGACCTTGACACTTGGCTTACAGAATGTGTCCCTGTTTAGATCCTTATGGTTCTATTCAGATGGTGTATTTTGTTGGAATATGAGAAAAGTGATTGTGTATTCCTCTGAGTATATCATATCAGGAACCACATGATGGTGATTTGTCCCATTAGTAATAACATGAAATTGATCACTTGGTGATGATGGCATCTGGCAAGAATTGATGACTGTAAAGTTACTGTATTTCATTTGTAATCAATATCTGAGACAATATCTGGTTATTTCTCAAGCTTTCATCTCCAAATATCAAACATCCATTAATGTGAATCAGTTGTTGCTCTGATGCTCACCAAGAGTGATGATGCTGATTTTATTAATTAGCAGTTTATTAGTTCAGCCAGAACATGCTTTAAATGTTCTGAATTAGTCCTAAAATCAAGCAGAGTGAATATTCCCAATTTAAAGCAACCAATTCAGAATTTTGTTTCTAATCAATTTGCCATTCTACTTTCTCAGGAATATATACAGCTCTAGTAATTACAAGAATGTTTTCATGGGAAGGATTACAATGGGCAGAGATAATGAAATTTGCATTTGCGATCCCTCCCGAGTCTATTCAGTAATCTGAAAGATTACCCATTTGTGTTTTATTTAAACTTCCTGATTTTTTTTTTGTTTGTTTTGGTTTTTGTTTAATAGTGGGATTTTTTGCTTTGTTCATCTATTTTCCTCCTACAGTTCATTTTGTCCAAGAGGCAAGTCAGGCATTAGATATCATCCATCTATTCAACAATGCCACACTAAGAAATGCTATAATCACCAATTCTGAATATAGCAGAGTTTATTTGTTTGTTTGTTTGTTTTTCATTTGCCTAATCACTTTTTCTGAAAAGCATTGAAGTTTTTACCTCCTTGAGCTCCAACCTTGTCTTTGGTCTGAAATTGTCTTCACATGGGCTTCTTTCTCTCATCTATATTTATACATAAGCAAATGCTTTAAACAAACCCCCTGAGTTATTCTTTGACATTAACCTGAAGTTCTCATTCTCTACAGCATAAATTTATCTGAGTTAAATCAGATTTTCCCTAATTCAGTAGTAGCAAGTTCCTATTAACCTTACTATGTCTCTGAGTCTTAATATTTCTCTTATCAATAATATATCAGAATATGTAAAAAAACACGTAAATAATCTTTTAAAACTAAGATATGGAAACATTTATTTAAAAATATTGACTAATCTGAAAATAAAAGTGATGATTTTAAGGAGATGTGCACTACTATGTTTTTTTCCCATCCCTTATAGAGCCTATCTCTATACTGCCTGTTTAGAAGGGTCATCTACAAGTTTCTAAAAACATTTCGTAACTTGCTCTGATCAGCATATTTCTAATTGGTCTAGGTTGGTGTGGTAGCAGGGGTGAGGGTGAGGGGTCTCTCAGTCTTGCTGGAGCTCTGAAGGAAGCTTGTTGGTGTTATTTGTATTAGTCCACAGAAAACAAATATAAAATAAAATATATCAAGCTAAATATAAGGTAGACTTATTAATGTTCTTATTTGGCACAACATCTTGTTATGCCATGTTATGTTATGCCTTGTTATGTTATTTATGCACTCCATTTATTCTTGACATCTAACTGGTTCATTAAAATCTGAAATGATTAGGATGAGTAACAGAGGTACTCCAGTAAAGGAGATTCCTGAAATTTGACTACCCGTGAACCAAATGTGGAGATTTCACTGACTTATGCTTTCAGGGTATAATGAAAAAAAATGCATCTTGGAAAAAAAAATGGAAATACACCAGTACCATCTTATCATGACAAAACTAAAGAGATTTCTATTTCTCAGGTTTTACTGTTTCCTTACAAATAAATAGACCCTTACTGTTATAGAAAATCAAATAATGATAATACTTAAAGACTAAACAATTCTTCACTTTGATATCAAAACATAGAAAATTTCATCTATGGTGGTCAAATCCTAGAATCATAGGTGCTCAGACTCAAAGGGACTTTGAAAGCCAATTTATTCTACCCCTCTGGCAGAGATTTGGTTGTGTGCACACAACTATATACACTATTTTCCCATTGCATTTATTCCCTTTCCTTAGCTCATTCTTCCCATATCTAAACCAGAGTAATGCTTTCAAGTTTCAAACAGGTTTTGTGATATAATGATTTTGCTCTGTACTAATGTAAAGGAATATTTTGTATTTATTTTAAGTTTGTCAGAAGATCATTAGGGTCTCCTTTGTCCTGGTGGGACAAACCAAAATTCTCCTAGTCTTTGTCAAATAAGCTAGTATTATCACATTCTTGCACTGCTTTTTGTCTGCTCTTTATAAGTTTGCACATATAAATCCATAAAAACCAAAGAGAAGAATCAATCAGTACTCAAATTATCATGCATGGATACATTTGTCTTTAAAAGAGCTCCACATTTGGGATGCATAATTTGAATTAGCATTGTATGGAAATATGGTTTAAATACTCAAATAAGAATAAAACCAAAATCCAGACTATAAAATTTTATCCTGACATTGTATATTCTAATAATTATAGACTCTGAAATGAGCTTAGATATGAAACCCCACACAATGAGGCTGATACCGAATTTGTGTAGTACACATTACAAGATGTGACAACTAATTATAACTTTCTGGTTGTAGTGTCTAAAGAAAATCTTTAGCAACCACCATTGACTTCCAGACTTTTTAAACATTTCTCAAACTGTTAAATTTGACAAGGCATTACTCTGTTGACTGTGTACGATAAATAACCAAAAGCATGGAATGTATCATTGGAGGACCTACTGTTGATGAAATCATCGTGATTTTTATAGCTTAGCTCACTTTTACAAGCAGAAGTGCTGTAAGGGTCAAAGCCCTGTTTCATGTCATATGGCAATTGAACAAAGCTGAACACCCACCATGAGACACTGAGGTGGCCAGCTGGCATGGTGGCGGCTCTGCAATATTGTATTGCCCACCCACACAGTGTGTTTTAAACCAGTAAATAAAGAACACAACAGTAGCTTTTAAAATTACCAACTATAAACAATGAACTCATTAGATAAAAGATTGATAATTAAAGAAAGAGAAAAATTGCACATGAATCTTAAATATACTGGAGGAATAAGCCCTTTCCAAACGCAATGAACAGGGCAGAAAAAATAACCTCTTAAAGTGCTCTATGAGACAAGACATTCTGCTACTTTCAAGTTTCAGCCAAGAAACTATAGATCAGACCTGGATTTAACTTCTAGTTTTAGCCATAATATTAACATGTAATACACTATAGGATACATTCAGTACCTTTCTTGGCATTCTAAAAAGCAAGCACTCCATGAAGTAGAACAGGCTATATATTATGTGGTCTGACATAGAACACCTATGTCATACTCCAGTTTCAGAATCTCACACAAAGATCTGACAATTTGATAAATGAAAGCTAGTGGGGTAGCTAGAATGATTTAAATAGTTATGACCACTCTTGTTGACAGTTTTACTTGTTTAAAACACAATCTTAATTCCAGTTGTAAAAGAGCTTCACTATGTTTTCTAAATTGATTAGCAGATGCATTAGGTATTATCTTTATTCTTTGAATAATAATATAACTAAATTTAAAAAATATTTTAACTAAAATAGCAAATGTGAGTTGAAAGAAAACTTGTTTTGGATTACATCAGGGATGGGCCAAATATCCCCATTTGGGTTATATACTTGTTATGAATAATTTCTAAATAACTTCACAGGTAAGATATAATAAAAAATATTGATTATCTCTTTACCTAAAGAACTCTGGTGTTCTACAACTTTAAGTTTCATTTAATTTATCATTCTTTTTTAGCAGCCTCTGTTTATGTGGGATATCTTATGCACATCTCTGCATGATATTTCTATTGGCTTACTTTGTAAACTATCTGCAAGTGCTTTGAAATAAGCTAGAAACTGTGATTCCTATTAATGCATGTAGATTACTAAGATAAAAGAAAATATTTTTTTAAAATGAGCCAGATTCTGCTACAAGAGGTAATTATTATTGATTCTTCCATTCCTCTGTTTTGAGATTTTATAGATAACTATAGGGCCCAGTGAAATTAAAAAGTTTCAAAGTTTCACTTGACGGTGATTTTTTTTTTTTCCTAGTATTCGTCAGTCTAGCCCCACTTCTTCAGGCCCTCAAATAATCATTTTAGATATTTTCAAAATCAATAATAATAACCAAGCAAAAATGCAAATTCTCAGGATTAAAAAAAAAAAAAAAGAAGATGGAGCCTATTTGTCTTCCATTAAGGCATTCTGATTACAATGAACATATTAGCATGATTTCTGGTGATCAAATTCCCTTCTAACCACACAAAATGCTCTGGCTTCCTTCCAAGTGTGGCCTAGATCCTGGATTCCCACAGTTAGGAGCTTTGGGATTTGTCTTTGCCTATATAGGTAAATAAATGGGAGAATGGGAAATGGAATTCTAGGTGACATGATTTTAGGAACCAAAGAATGTATTGAAATGGCCATTTTATGAGAAAATGCACGGCTAATGAGACATTTAAGTAACAGGACAAGCAGGTGGTATCTAGAAATTTTTCCTGAGGAAAGGTTCACAGGGAGCTAGAGATTCTGTGTTTTGCTGCTGAAGAGTTTATCGAGAATATTCTTGAATATATAAAATTTAGACAGGTAATCAAGAGTAAAACAGGAGAACTAAGATATTAATTACGTACAAAAGAGGGGAAATCACAATAATACAACCAGCTGAGACAAAAGGCAGACTTGATATAGAAGAAAAAGACCTGGTGGTCAACTCAAGGATGCACTGAACTACACACAACTGAGAGCAAACCTAAAGGCCAGGCATCTAAGGAAGGCCCAGTATTTTTGCAGTGTGACTAAATCCTTTGCTGTCCTTTCAACAGCTTCTCTGCCTATGCACCAGGAGTAGACTCCATCTCAAGAAACCCCTTTCTTTGCTCATCAGTCAGAAGTGAACACATCTACTCAAGTTTCATCATGAGATTTCAGCAAGTCAGTCACATTTTCAGGCTTCATTTCTAATTCTAGTTCTCTTGGTGTTTCCACCACATTTGC
>ML100620.1:0-12338 GCA_003697995.1 Taxidea taxus jeffersonii | reverse complement strand
TAAAAAAAAAAAAAAGACATTTCTGTTTCTTTTTTTAAAATATTTTTTTTAATTTATTTGACAGAGATCACAAGTAGGCAGAGAGGCAGGCAGAGAGGAGGAAGCAGGCTTCCTGCTGAGCAGAGAGCCCGATGCAGGGCTCGATCCCAGGACCCTGAGATCATGACCTGAGCTGAAGGCAGAGGCTTAACCCACTGAGCCACCCAGGCGCCCCCATTTCTGTTTCTTTTGAGTGATGGTTCTAACTTAGAAAGTGATAAAAAGTTCACATGCATAAGAAATCAACAGTATTGTTCATTGTCATTTTTTGGTATGACTCCCATTTCAGGAGTTAAATGGGATTTCTTCAAACTGTAACATAATTTTGCCTTGGGTGAGGTGTGTCAGCATTCAGGCTATCTACTAGTCATACAGAAATCCTTTACAATCCCTTAGCTTCCTCAACATTCCCCATTAGTGTCCTCAAAAGATTTCCAGACGTTTGTTTAAGTAATGCTATCTTCACAGAAACATAAGGCTAGAAGTCTCATCATAGAGCATCCAAGCATCCCTCACTTGGAGAGTACAGCCTGAAACTCAGCACACTTAGGTCACAGTACCTGTTCTTATCACCTATTAGCCTCTCTGATCTTGGCTAAATCACCTAATTCCTTCAGTCCCAAGATGCTCTTTCTGTAAAACAGAGATAGAGTCCCAGCAGCTGAAAAAAAATCCCTTCTAAAATCTGATATCTGAGTTGATAGTAATAGACCTATAATCTCTGTCAAGTACATAAAGGCTATCTAATGAAGAAACCAGAAGATTGTGCATACAAGCCCAGCACAGAGAAGGGGCTCAATTGCATCACATAGGGATCTGTGCCCTGCATGTGTTTTATACCTCTAGTTCAGCCATACAATGATGTAAAACATGTCATAATCCTACACTAAGACTGAGGGGACCTTAAAATGTAGTCATTTTATCCTATTTCTCCTCTTCTTCCTCTGACAAGTGGAGGCTGGACAGCTTTTTATAGCTGACACACAAGCCTCAGTATTAGAGGTCAAGAGGAAAACACTGTATACAGGAAGCCAGCTCTGCTGAATATGATTTTATACCATTAATGATGATAATTTTAAAACAACAAAGACTTAAAATCGTAGCTGAAAGGAGAAACTCTCAAAGTCTTACCTCAAGATTCACCATAACAAAATTATGGGAAAGTTCTGAAATTTCTGTAGATTCAGCAAATTTGGGCTTTAAAGCTAAGAGGGAAAACAGATTTTAGAATACATGAAAACATCACTGTCAAATCCAAACCCTAATTTGCTAAGTTGATTCAGATAAAATGAAACTTTTTTTAAACTCCTAAGAACCAGAAATCAGGACACCTAAATTCTGGTCACACTTCTGTCACTTATCCACACAGGTATGTCACCAAAGTGACTGGCTTCATTTCTCTCAAGGTTTTAACCCACTTATAAAATATGGGTAATAGCATACAAATGAAAACAATTATTTCTATTTACTTTTTATAGCCACATTTCAGTAACTTCTATTGAAGTAATAGACAATAAAGTAACATCACAATTATATACATACAATCAAATTTTATATATATATATATGTGTGTGTGTGTGTACATATATACATAGTTACACTATTTACACTAACTTTATACTCCTTTTCCAGCTACGATTCTGTTGAGTGTAGCATACCAAACAAAAGAAAAAAACATCATGACTGGCAAGTAGCAAGGTGGCCCAGCAGAAAAACACATGCCACAAATAACTTTGGTTTCCACCTCTTTCAGGAAGACTTCCCTAAACACTTCTCATGTCTCTGTATATTTCAGTTTCCTATATTTACTGTCCATATGACTACTGTAGCACTTAATCCTATACTCTCCCTAACCATATCTCATTGTTTTGCCCTCCAGTCCCTTGCATAGATAACTGCAAACTTCTTGGGGGCAAGAAATCTATGTCATACATTTCTTTGGAATTCCTTAAAGCTATCAGCAATGCTGGGACAAAGTCTGTGCTATTATTTTTTAAGTGTTAATATTTAAGAACCCATTGGAGGTTGGATTATTTGCACTTACCTTTGCAAGCTCCACACCAGGACTTGTGGATAATCACCATCAGAGGCAACCCACTTAAAAAGAAAACAAAAAAATTACAATCTAGTAATTCCACTTCTTTAAGTCTATCCTAATAAAACGACCACCTGATAAAGATAAAGGTTAATGTACAATGTAGTATGACTTAGATTAAGAAAATTTTTAGGCAACCTAAATATTATAGATTGCTGTAGTACAATTATTAGTAAGTTCTGAGATTCCTGTAAATTCTGCAAATTTGGGTTTTAAAGTTAGGGATAAAAGACTAAAAGAGAAGAAAATATCAAATTACAGTTTTCTAAATGTTATGTTATATAACCACTGAAAAAGTTAATACAACTTTTCATGGGTATATCAAATTAAAAACAGGGGTGCTTGGCTGGCTCAGTCAGTAGAACATGTGACTCCTGATTTTGGAGTCTTGAGTTCAAGACCCACGTAGGGCACAGAGCTTTACTTTAAAATAAATTTAAGGAACAAATATAGGGGTGCCTAGGTGGCTCAGTCAGTTAAGCATGTAGGTGATGGCTCAGATTGCCTGATGAGTAAGAAAGGCATCATCAACAATGCAGCCCATCCTTTTAACGACTCCATGCATTTATAGAGCAGTTAAGAATGCCTTGCTCCCTCCTCTCCCAAGCAAATTCCTATTTATCCTTCTAGAGCAGATTTTAGCCAACTAGTCTCTACACCTGATCCAGCCCACTGTCTGCTTCTGTAGAGCTGTAACATACAAAAAAAATTTTTTTCATTACTTGGGTGCCTGGGTGGCTCAGTGGGTTAAAGCCTCTGCCTTCGGCCCAGGTCGTGATCTCAGGGTCCTGGGATAGAGTCCCTCGTCGGGCTCTCTGCTCAGCAGGGAGCCTGTTTCCTTCTCTCTCTCTCTCTGCCTGCCTCTCTGCCTACTTGTGATCTCTCTCTCTCTGTCAAATAAATAAATAAAATCTTAAAATTTTTTTTCATTCCTAAAAGGAAATGAAAGAAATGTACCAAAACATAATAGCAATTATCCCTAGATGATGGGATTATGGATTTTACTATACTTTTTATGCATTTTCCAATTTTTTAAATAATTAAATATAGTTTTTATAATCAGGGAGGAAAAAACTTTTTCTTTAAAATGATGAACATAATCCACCTCAACCAGTCTTGGCCAGATGAAACCCTTAAGCTCTCAAGGGTCAAACCCCAAGTTGTAGGAGAGTCCTATGTAAGCAGCCATTGGCTTTCTCCATCATCCAACCCCTGTATCACCACACCATCATACAGTGTATATGATCACTGCATTTACTACATTGAACTCTCTTAACTGTCTCCCTGCAACAGACTTGGGAGTTTCACTTTTAAATGTTTGAAAAACAAATCTAAAAAATAGTACCTTGCGATGTTAAAATTTAATGTAATTCACCCTTCAGTGTAGTTTTATTAAAACACACTCATACTCAGTTGTATACTTATTGTATATTTTTGTGATACAAGGTGCTACAGTTAATAAGCTGCAACAGAGACCTTATCCCCCACAAAACCTAAAATATTTGATATTTGACCCTTTCTTGACACATGTTCTAGAGTGACAGTTCAAATGTCAACCCCTCTATGAAGCCTTCCCAAAACTACCTTCTCTCAACAGCTAACTAGTCCTTTCCTCCTCTGGGGTTCCAAAGCATTCTGTTATCATCCTGTAACCACCAACCCTTTTCATCTCATAATCATGTTTACTTGTCTGTATTTTTCACCAAACTATTATAATTTCTCATGGGCAAAACCTATCTAATTCATCTCTGAAAATCACAAATGCTGGCAAGGTAGATAGATACCCACCATTTGTTTAAAGAAATCAATAAAAGAATGAAAAACAGCTTAAAGTAAAATTTGCCTTAAAATACAGAATGAAGCACAACATTATAGAAGTTGTCATAATTACTCTAGATTAAACCAAAATATATAGTCTCTCACTAAGCACTGTCAAAGTCCTACTTCGGTTAAAGGCATAATAGTGATACTCACGTATCTAAACATTCCATTATGTAAATTACATAAAGAATATTAAGTGACATTAAGTGAAAAAGATTCCAACAGACTTTCTTCTTCTAAAAGATTTATTAGATGAAATAACCCAGTAGTTAAGTCTTTCACTTCCACTAAAACCAAAGCTTCCCAAGGACAAAAATCAGTGGATTTATCTGTGACCCCTGACCCCAGAACAGACTAACAAAAAGTAGGCACAATACTCAAAAACTTGTTTGTGGTATGAACAAAGGGAGTGCAGATGAACAGGGCCATCTTCAGCTCTTGTTCCAACTGTTTTAAAACAATTCATCCAACCAGTCTGCTCTCTCACAATTCAGCTGGGGGAAAACATCAGTGTGTGATATCCCAAGCAGAACCCAGTCTAAACAAACCATGTCCACCTGAGTTCTGTCCCCTGGAGAAACTTGCCAAGAACCTCCAAGCCAGTTCTCCATTTTTTTTCTAGTCTCGATTTATGCTGTAAACGCAAGGCCTGGCACAGAGGAAAGTAAATCAGTCACAAAAGCTCTAGTACCACACACCAACATGTCTGCAGACTGTGAGATTACTCCATCAAGAAAAATAGAGAGCAGGGGAGGTTACACCAGGAGCCATGGCTACCAAACCACGCCCCCCGCCCCCACTAGCCCCCACTACACTGCAGTGGTTAGTGCAGACTCTGGTTCAGATACTGCAGAAACATGCTGGCCAGCTGAGGCAGGTTCTCATTGTTGGGATGCATTTTGGTGTAAGAAATAAACTGGCGACGAAGGCGACTCAGTTCTGCCATAGTCAAAGGCCGGGTAAACTGCAGGTGCTCAGTGGTTCCAGGAAGCTTAAGCAAGTCTCCAGGGACCGCGCTCTTCTGGGCTTCCATCAATCCTGCCAACACCTGGCTCGTAACCTGATCCAACTGGTGCAGAAAGCTGCCAGAGGCAAGGGGCTGGGACTGTGTAGACAGATGGGGTGGGGGAGCCTGGTTCTCAAACAAGGCAGCCCGTATCTCTGCCAGGGGCAAAGGCTCCTCTAAGCCCACCAACGTGAACAGGGGCCGGTCCCAGCGGTTCCGAGAGTCGGGAGCCTCAAAGCGCAGCGTTAGGGCTTCCATAAGTTCAGGAGGATAAAAGGCACTTGAATCACCCTTTGCATCTTTATTGAAGTCTGGAGTCACACGAGCTCGAACATCTGGCGCCTTGGTATTCTCTTGCTCCAGTTCCTTAGGTACACTGACCTGGGTTCTTCCACTTACTACAGAGTCCACTGTTTGGGGTTCCCTGAGGGCACTGCTGCCAGCCGCCAGAGGTCTCCCTCTTTCCTCAGTGCGCGGCCTCCAACTCACACTGACGTTCTGGCCTTGGTTGTCTGTCGCACCCGCCACCCGAGGTCCCCAGCTCACACCGCCGGGCCGCACGCAATATACCAAGCAGAGCGGGGTGCGCGCCGCCCGCGCGAGGCAGTAAAGCTCGTAGCGGAATCCCTTGATATAGTTAAGCGAGTCGAGGATGACCACATCGTGGCGACTCAGGCGCCGCTCCACCGCAGCTCGCAGAGCGCCGCGCAACGCCTTCTCACGGGCCGAATCGCCGTACACGGTCGCGTCCTCCGTGCCCAGCACCGCCGCGTCATCCACGACGTACACCGCGCGGCCTTCGGCCGCCAGCGCCCCACGGAGCTCCTCTACGCGCCGGCTCTTGCCACTGTAGGGTAGCCCGCAAAACACCACAAGCGGCATCCTTACAGGGCGGGGCGAGGCCATGTGCAACCGCGTACCGTCAACTTCCGGGGTGTCAACGTCACGGACGCAAGCCGGAAAGGCAAACTGCACTTCCTGTCCCTTTCGAGTCTTAAAGGACCTACTGTTGCTATGGTAACACGAGTGCAACCCCAACTAAATCTAGGACCTGCTATCTCAGAAAGGTGATGGAAACTAGAATGACAGCAGTTATTTATGTCAAATAGGCATCAAAAGAATGTGATTCTCCCTGTGGCCAAAAACAATGCCCAACCATTTTTAATAGGGCCTTAATGAGCACTAAACATTGCAAAAACAATCAGCACTACGTTCAGCATGCAAAAGGAAAAGGACCATTCACAAATGTTAGTTCCCCTTCATACCTTACACCCAGTGACTCTTAGTAACTGTTTACTCAATAACCTTTTCAATCATTTAACTTCCCCATGACTGGGAATTCTGAAATGAACATCAAGCAGTTCCCCCATAGGGGGTTAAGGGTCTGAATGGGAAAAATCAAGTACCTACAAGCAGAGTAAGATAATACTATAATGGATAGAGTAGACTGGGATGTAAAAGTAGATAAGAGTAAAACAAACTGCCCCCAAAATTACTTAAGACTTTATCGAAGAATAGTCATTTGCTTTAGAACTTGAAAAACTTACAGAATTTTTTCTCCTGGGTAATGTTGCCCGATAAAATACAGGATGCATAGTTAAATTTGAACTTCAGATAAGCAACAAGAAAAATGTTTTTAATATGTTTCAAATATTGAATAGGGCATATTTAAAATGACTTCTTGCTTACTTGAAATTAAAATTTAACTGGGCATCCTTATTTTTATTTGTTAAATCCAGCAACCCTATTCTACAGAATGTGTGAGACTCAGAGCCATGAAGGTGTAGGATCTGTTCTAGCAAAATACAGTTGACCCTTGAAAAATAATGGGTTTGGATTGCACAGATATACTTGTAATGAAGACTTTTTTTTTTTTCCTTCCAAATATTTTTTTTTATTTTTTTTTTATTTGTCAGAGGGAGAGAGAGAGCAAGCACAGGCAGACAGAGTGGTAGGCAGAGGCAGAGGGAGAAGCAGGCTTCCTGCTGAGCAAGGAGCCCGATGTGGGACTCGATCCCAGGACGCTGGGATCATGACCTGAGCCGAAGGCAGCCGCTTAACCAACTGAGCCACCCAGGCGTCCCATGAAGACTTTTTTTTTAACAGCACAGTACTATAAATGTATTTTCTCTTCTTTATAATTTTCTTAACATTTTCTTTTCTCTACCTTACTTTGTTGTAAGAATACAGTATGCAATACATATAACATACAAAATATGTGTTAATTGGCTGTTTATGTTATTGGTAAGGCTTCCAGTTAACAGATTACTGGTAGTTAAATTTTTGGGGACTTGAAAGTTATATGCAGATTTTGACTAAGCAGGTGGTCAGCACCCCTAACGCCCCCAGCATTGTTCAGAAGTCAACTGTAATTTTGTAGGTGCAGAAGTGTGTTTCTGTGCAAGTATGTGTGTATATAAAGTAGATGCACATATACTGGGTCTTTGTGTCTCTCCAGTACACTACAGTAGAGAACATTCAAATATTGGCTCTGTCACTTACTAGCTGTATAATCTATTGACAAGTTATTTAATCATTATGTGTCTCAATTTCCTCTCCCATAAAATAATAACAACAGTTCTTATTTCAAAGGCTGAACCTCATAGATTATAAGGATTAAATAATTTATTTTTATTTAATAAATATAATTAATTAATGCATGTAAAGCACTTAGATCAGTGCTTTAGCCTTCCCTCCCCTGCTCTGTCTTTTCTCCCCCCTTTATCAGTTATTTGCATCAGTGGATAGACTTACTTAACTGCTCTGTGCCTTAGTTTTCTCATCTCTAAAATGAAGGTAACAGCAGTATCCACCTCAGAAGAGCTGTTGTGAGAATTAAATGAGTTAATTCACATAATTCAGTGTCTGGTGCATAATAAGTACTTAGTAGTAGTAGCAGTAGTAGTATTGTTATCATCACGCAACTACTCAGTTCTGGCTCTGTTTTGGCATAACCTTCACCTGTAATTAATGTTAAGTTGATGGCTGGAAAATGTTTTACTAGCATAAATAACCACCTGAATGTATTCTTTTTTTTTTTTTAATTTATTTATTTATTTGACAGAGATCACAAGAAGGCAGAGAGGCAGGCAGAGAAAGGGGGGTAAGCAGGCTCCCCGCTGAGCAGAGAGCCCGACGCGGGGCTCGATCCCAGGACCCCGGGATCATGACCTGACCCGAAGGCAGAGACTTAACCCACTGAGCCACCCAGGCGCCCCCTGAATGTATTCTTTTAAAAAGTAATTTCTAGGCCCAACCTGGGTAAGAAGCCTTACCGATAACATAAACATGCTCTACCCAACTGAGCCAGCCAGGCACCCCTTCCCCCATAAATAACCTAAAACCATTATCTTGTACCTGGCAGCTGCTTCCTTCTTCCCATCTTCTAGTGTCCTCCAATGAATGTGATCTCCAAAACCTGGAAGGAAAGAGCCTTATAAACATTCACTGGTGAACAAAGGGCAAAGGCCCAAAAAAGAAACGTGGCCTATTCATAAAATACGCATAAAAAATATTTCCTTTGTCAAGAGCATCATGTTCAAGTCCTAGCTCCACCACTTTCTAGGTGTATGGGACCATGAACAGTCCCATATCTCAAACCTCAGTTTTCTTTCATACCTATAAAATAGAGATAACACCACCTAATTCATAGTTTTAAGGAGATTAAATAATGGCTGTGAAATGCTTTGTAAACTAACACCGAGTATGCAAATAATACTGTAAGAATGAATGAGAATTTTCCATAAGGAAAACATAAAGTAGGTCTTACAAATCACTACTAGTTGGATACAATACAGCAACATAGGTTTAGGGTCAAAAATACATGGGTATGTGACTCCACTTCCTATTAAATGTGTGAATGTAGTAAATTCTTCAAGTCCCAACTTCTTCATCTTTAAAGTGAAGATAATAATAGCTACCTCTGAGTGTTGGTGTAAAGATTAAATGAGATAATGTATTTAAAGCTACTCTTAATATTCCCCTCACTTCTGCCAGAGTGATCTTTTAAAATCACATCTCTGCTGAGTAAAAACCTTTCAGAGGCTCTCCAATTACCTAAAAGGAAAGGTCAAACTCTGGTAGCAGGACTTACAAGGCCTTTCAGAATCTGCCCATCTCTCTAGGCTCACTTGCTATGCTTTGTCTAAAATCCTATATACAAAACTACTTTTATTTCCTTAAACTGGCTGCCTCCTTGGTCTTCCACCCTCATTTCCAATTCATTCTTCAAGTACAAATCCAGAGGGCATCTTTACTTCCGATAAATCTTCCCTGGCTCCCAGGGTGTCTGGGTGGCTCAATTAAGTATCCGACCTCAGCACAGCTCATGATCCCACTGTGGAGGGACTGAGCCCAGCATAAGGCTCTCTGCCCAGCGGGGAGTCTACTTTTCCCTCTGCCCCTCCTCCTCCTCCTGTGACCATGCCCATGCGCTCTCTCTCAAATAAATAAAATATTTTTAAAATTTTTTCTAGCTCCCAAACACCACCTTCTTGCCCCATCACAGCACTTCCCAGGCTGAACTGTAAGTGTTTATGTGCCTGTCTCCCTCACTCTAAAGGCTGAAGCCCTATCTGTCTTATTCCTTCCAGTTTCCCCAGCATTGAGCACTACACATGGCCATAATAAGTGCTCCATAAAAATATTTATTGCGTAAATGAATCTTATTTTGGCCATATCATGTAAATGACTTAATTTTATATCTGGAAAATGTAAATGATCATAATGTTGTCATTTATTGGTCACCTTATGTGTGTTTGTGTTAAATACACGTTATCTCATTTCAATTTGGCTTGAATAACAACCCTTTCTATATCTATACTTCTGTTTTCTCATCAGTAAAATAGGTATAATAATATCTACATCTCATAAGACTGTTACTGAATACTACATAAGAAATACTATATATATCAATACACTGCTTAGCATTTTATATATGATCAATAATGAGCCGCTTTGTTTATTATTCTTTACAGCTTGAGACTTCTAAGTCTCAGAGAAGTTATATAACATGTACCAGATCACATAGTTGGTATATGGCCATGCTGGGATTTAAACTTCAATTTTATGACATCCCAGTTATTATACTATCTTTCAGGCCTTTCTTTCCCTGAAATAAATTCAAATTTCCATCATTGTTACTGCAGGGGAATAAACAGATCATCCAGATTAGCAAAGGGATGCAGTGTCCAAACTAATCATCATCACTTTCATTCCCAACAGCAAGAGTTGCTAGCCAAGAGAAAATGTGTCATGTGCCTAGGGCCCAAAGTCTAATCCTGATGAGTCAATGATTAAGTGAGAGTGAAACTGGGAGAACTGGAAGGTGCCTAATGTGACTAATCACCACCATTCTACCTGTCAATACCTAAACTGAGGCAACTGAATCCTACTTTGGTGGGATGCCCAACTAGATAGTCTGGAGGGATAGTCACCTACAAAACAATAAAATCCTGACAAAATGGACTTTCAGAATGTGCTCAGTGGGCTCACAGTGATAAACATAAAATAAGCTAAAACCAGATGAGGAATAGTGAGCAACAAGCAAAAGAGAAGAATGATCTGAAGATAGAGCATTACAATAGAGCAAAATGGAGGAAATAAATCTGAGACTCGATATTAAACCAACTCAAAAAAGACTAAAGTGGTAACACCCCCAGGTTTCCAGATGAATTAAATGCCAGGCCTTTCTAGAGGAAAGTACTCCCCTGTTTAGGCCTCCAGAATAGCCACAGATGAACAATTACGAGTTCACAATCCTAGATCCCCAAGCACGTAAGAAAACAAGCCACCACAAGTAAGAATCAGCAAAAGCAACAAATAGATTTAGAATCTTAAGGACTTCAGATATTAGAATTATCAGTCATAGGAACATTTATGTGTGAACATTTGAAGAAATAACACAAGGGATCACAAAAATGGGAATGCAACACAGGACATAATAGGCAAATCTGTAAGGCACCAAATAGACCTTTCAGAAATTAAAAATACAGGAGTGCCTGATGGTTCAGTCAGTGGAGCATCTGACCCTTGGTCTCAGGGCTGTGAGTTCAAGCCCCACCTTGGGCTTGGAGCCTACGTTAAAAAAATTTTGTTGGGGCTCCTTGGTAGCTCAGTTGGTTAAGTGTCTGGCTCTTGATTTCTGCCCAGGTCATGATCTTAGGGTCGTAAGATCAAGGTCCATGCTGGGCATAGAGCCTGCCTGGGATTCTCTTTCCCTTTCCCTCTGCCCCTCCTCACCTCCCTCTCTCTGATTCAAAAAAAAAAAAAAAAAAGAAGAGAAAAAAGAAAAGAAAAGAAAGAAAGAAAAGAAAAATCTTGAAAATAAAATCAATGGACATTCAGTAATGAAAAGAAATGAGCTATTAAGCCACAAGAGGCACAGATGAAACTTATATGCATATTGGTAAGTGAACAATGTCAACTTGAAAAGGCTACATATGATTCCAACTACATGATATTCTGAAAAAGGCAAAAATATGAAGACTGTAAAAAGATCAGTGGTTGCCAGGGGTTCACGAGTGAGGGAGGGATGAGTAGGTGGAACACAGAATTTTTATAGCAGTGAAACTATTCTGTATGATTCTGTAATGGCAGATACATGTTATTATGGACTAAATTGTGTCTACCCCACCAAATTGGTATGTTGAAGTCCTAAATATGATTATACCTTAGAATATGATTATACTTGGAGACAGGATCTTTAAAGAGATAATTAAATTGAAGTGAGGTCATTAGTGTGGGCTTTAATTCATTTTAACTGGTGTCCTTCTACAAAGAGATTAGGATATAGACACATATAAAGGGAAAACCATGTGAAGACACAGAAAGACAGCCATCTACAAGTAGAAACCAATCCTTCCAACCACTTGATCTTGAACTTCAAGGCTCCAGAATTTGAGAAAATAAATTTCTGTTGTTTAACCAAGTCTGTAAAATTTGTTATGGCACCCCTAGCAAATTCATATATATCTCATTATATATTTGTCAAAACCCATAGAATGTATAGCACAAACGTGAACCATAATATAAGCCATGGACTTTAGTTAATAATAATGTATCAATACTGGATCATCAACTTCAACAAATGTACCACACAAACGCAAGATGTTAATACCAGGGAAAACTGGGGTAGTGACAGTGAGGGCTTACATGGGAACTCCATTCTCACCTCAATTTTTTTATAGACATTACACTGTTCAAAAACTAAATTCTGTAACTTAAAAAAAATTTCAATAGAGGGGTGCCTGGCTGACTCAGTTGGAAGAGCGAGCGATTCTTGATCTCGGGGTTGTGAGTTTGAGCCCCATGTTGGGTACAGAGATTTAAAAGATTAAACTTTTTTTTTTAATAAACAAACTTAAAAAAATTTTTTTT
>RCUC01125984.1:0-14675 GCA_003697995.1 Taxidea taxus jeffersonii | reverse complement strand
GGTTTGGAGTTGATTGACAGGCAGCAGGACAATGAACCCGGAAATGTGAATGAACCCGGCTTGAGTGGAGACTGGGGGGCCCTTGGGGACGGAGGAACGAGGTTGCTAAGTTTACACTCCTGCGAAGCAGATGATTTGGTCATAACTCAGTTATCTGCAGCCGGAACTCGGCAAATAAGAACTAATTTAGACTTTTTCCAACCAGGGGGTTCACGGCTGAGCTCTAGGAGGTCCCCTGAAATGAGATGCAACATTTTATATGCGGGTGAATTTTTTCTGGAGCGGAAAGGCCTACTTTTCATTAGACTGTCAAAGGCATTTGTGATTCCAAAAGGCTGAAAAACACCAGTCGGTTTAAAAAACCACAGGGTCCCAGGTCTCTAGGGAACAGGCTATCTCCGGGAGGAACAAGCCTGAGTTGCCAAATCCAGGTGGGTGTGAAGCCCCCCAACACCTCATTAAGTCTCCCCCTGTCCCTACCCCCAATCTCCTAATTGCCAGATTCACTGTCATCTTTTTAGTGCTTATGGCATTTGACATTCTTGACTATTCCTTCTTAGAAACTCTCCCTTGCCTGTTTTGGTGACACGAATCTAAATTTCTTTTTGCGTCTCTGATTTTCTTGGTTCACCCTTTAAATGTCAGCCTTCTCTAGGGCTCCTTTGTCTTCTCTCCTGTTGACCCCCTAGACACCTGATCTCCATGGCCTTGTCCCTAACCCCACTCCCTTGAAATTCCATTATCATGGCATCTATAACCTTCTTGTACTGTTTGCCTATCTGTCCTGTCCAATCTTGCCACATTTTAATATTAATAAGATTTTTAAAATTCGGTCCCTTGGTCACACCCAGCTGCATTTCAAGGGCTCCATAGACCCACGTAGCTAGGGACTGACTACTATTTTGGTAGGTTGTAGAACATCACCATCATTGGAGAAAATTCTATTGGACAGCACTGATCTGGCTACTTCTCTGTAATCTCTGAAATTCAGCCTGTGTCATCTCCTCCAGGGAGCCTCTCCAACTTAGATTAGACACCTCTCTTGGTGTACCCTTCACTGCTTCTTACATGGTATTATAATATTCATTGATTTCTATGAATGCAACACTGCCCTATAGGTTTCCTGAGGACAGGGACCATACTCCTTGCCTCCTCGCCAGCACCCAGCACAGTGTCTGCAGAAAACAGGGGCGTTTGCTGAATGAATGAAGCTGTGGGAGGTGGAGCGGAGCAGCAAGACCGTGGTCCTCTTAGTCGTCCTCACTGGCGGCCAGTTCACTGGTGGGAGAGTGTGTTGGTTACGGTGGCGGCTATGGGAGACAGACGGGGCTGTTATCCCAGGAGTGAAGGCCGAAGGAAAGAGGTCTTTGTAGTCCCTTGGCTGGTGCAGTGGAGATGGCCAAGGGCAACTGTGGAGCCCTTTGGGTTTTCTGTGCACAGCATCATGGTCTGAGGGTCAGGCCAGCATGGCTTTCCATCTCCTATCTCAGCAATTCATACGCTTAGAGAGTCACAGAGTCTTAGACTCAGAAGGGGCCTTAAAAGTAATGTAACTAGGATCTTTCCCCTCAAATTACTCTCCTCTGCAGCCAGGGCCATCACATCCAGGGACAGGGAACACTCTTCCTCCCCAGTCAGCCTATTTCATCTCCAGGCAGCCCCTTTGGTAGGAAGTGCTTTTTAATATTGAACTATAGTCTGTCTCCTCATATCTGCATCCCCAACCCCCCGCTCTACCTCCTGACGCACGAACATTTGATCTGTCCCTCTTCTATAGTTAAAAGCAACCTGTGGGTGCAGACATTGGTATCTTCCTGCAAGGATCACTGGGATTTCTAGGTTGGGCACCTCATAGGTTAGTAATTTTTATTAAACCAATTATTTCACAGCTTCCTACTTCCTTACTAATTCACACAGAGATGTAAATTAGCTAACTTTTCTTGTCATGGAAAGGCAGTATAATATTTTACCTCTTAAATGCTTTTTGTGTATGAGAGCTGAAGCTTTTTCTTTTCTTTTCTTTTCTTTTTTTTGGCTGAGATGCATGTTCAGGGAGGGAGCTGAAATGACAAGGGAGTCATTCCCCCTTGACAGGAACCCTGCGATGGAGAGTAGATGTGGAATGGAAAATCAACATTGCAGGGGAACCTGGGTGGCTCATTCATTAAGCATCTGCATTCAGCTCAGATCATAATCCCAGGGTCCTGTGATCAGGGTCCAGGACCCTGAGCATCAGGGTCCCTGCTCAGCGGGAAGCCTGCTTCTCCCTCTCCTACTCCTGCTGCTTGTGTTCCCTCTCTTGTCAATAAGTAAATAAATAAGTAAATAAATAAGTCAAATAAGTAAATAAAATCTTAAAAAAAAAAAAGAAAGAAAGAAAATCAACATTACCCAAGTGGAGGCAGGTGTATGGACACCTCCTAGTTGATACTTCGTTATTTCTAGGCTATAATGCTGATATGTGACATTCATAATAATAGCAACAACAATACTAACTGACCTCCACTAAGAGCTCTCCTGAGGCCAGACAGGGTTCTGAGCACTTTCTGTTGAGTTTATTTTTCAGTAATCATAGGCAAAAGGTCCTAATATTACCCCCACTCTGCAGATGAGAAAATGGAGGCACACAAAGGGAATGTTCTCAAGCTTGATGGGGTAGTTTACTTCTTCTCTCCTCATTCACGTGATTTCCTGGGCTTGCCACGTGCACAAAATGTATCCCGCTCTCGCAGACTGCATTGACCTTCAGTGGACAATGAGCAGGTCCCCAGATCCTCACAGCATGGCTGTAAGGCAGGGTTTATTAGCTCCATTGAATGGATGAGAAAATCAAGGCTCAGAGCCATGAGGACAGTCCATCATGGAGCTTCTGAGCACCAGAACTCCAGTGAGAATTCAACACTCCCGACCCAGTGCTCTTTGCTCTCCGTCACCCCCCTCAAATGAAAGCGGGGTGACATAATATGACATGGTCATTTGTAGCATGCTTGGCACCTGCACTTCTTCCCCTTTCTAAGGCAGTAGGACAGACACCCTGCCCAGCTGTCCTAAGTGTAATGTGGTATGGAGGTTGGGTCTAGAACACAGGCTTTCTTCCAGCTTCCAGCCCAGGAATTTCTGAAGACCAGCCTACCTGAGAACCAGCAAGGCAGACCAGGCTCCCAGGAGCATCCAGAGAAGTCTCTAGAAAGGACTTTGCCAGGGTGGAAGACACAGCTAGGGCCTCCTGAACAGAATAGGGTGTAGAGAGACTTCTGAGCTCCTTCCATGATTGCCTGTCCTCCTGGCCTTTTAGACCTGCTCCCCCTGCCCCAATCCTAGGCTAGTCTCTTGGGCTCTGCTGCCCTTCCACAAACCTACAGAAGGCCTCCACATGGAGGATTCTCCTCACAGCAGGAGGGATGGCTGGAGTCAGGAACAGATGCCCAAGGCCCTCTCTTAGCCCCAACGCTCTGTGAGCACAGACAAATCATTTATGATCTTTGTACTTTGAATTTCTCAGAGCTAAAACAAAGCCCGTAGTTTGCCTTTCTCACAGAGCTGCCAGGGCGTCCAAAGGGGATAATATATTGGTTTGTTCATTCATTTGCTCATTCATTTGTTTATTTAACACACAGGTATGGTGTCAGCTAGGGGCCAGGTGCTCTGAGATGTGAGGATACACCAGTAAACAAAGCAAAGTCCAGTCTTCATGGTGTTTCCACTCTGGAGGGGGCTTGCAGACACAAAGCACAGAGAGAAAGAAAAATAGAGCAGGATACAGGGATATAGTGGGACAGGACTGCTACTTTGTAAAATTTGGCCTAAGGAGACTCCTGTAAGGAGGTCACCTTTGAGCAAAGAGCTAAACAAGGTGAGGCAGCTAGCCAGGTGACCTGGGAGAAAATGGTTCAAGCCAGAGAAGAGCAGATGCAAAGGTCCCAAAACAGGAGCATGCTTGATCTGCTCAAGGACCCCCAAGAGGTCAGTGTGGCCCAAATGGAATGAAGGAAGGTGGGAGAGGTAGGGGTGATGTCAGAGGTAGCCTGAGGCCTGATCCTATAGACTTGTAGAGCTCAGGAGATTATCTGAATATAGGGATGGTCTGAAGCCCAGGCCACTCCTTGAACACTGGGCCCCAGCCACTCTGACCACCCCAGGCTAGAACTCAGAAGACTGTGTCTAAAGATAGTTGGGACCCTTGGGCTAATCTGAAACCTAGGTTGGGTCCTGGATATAGCCACAGCAGTAGTCCATACAGAGAACCAGGGTCCACTTTCAAGAAGGATTCAGGGATATGGCTCAGGAAGCCAGTAGGACACTGATGGCCCCATGTCCTAGAAGCAATCTGACACCAGATCCAGCTCCGGTGGCCCCAAGACAGTCAAGCAACAGGTCTGTCCCAGGAAACAGAGTCCTTCTCTAGCAGAGCTGTGCTTGGGCTGTAGGGCTCTTGCCCACTCTGGTTGCTATTATGGGACCACAGAATGAGGGAAAGAAACTTTCCTTAGAATCCCAAGGTACAATCTGGCCAAATCTGATGAAAGAAATCAATGGTGTATGTGCACATGCATGCTTGCCGGGGACGAGGAGGGAGGGGAAGAAGGGGCGGTCCCTGGTCATTATCCGGCTCCCCGAATTCTGGACTGAGCCCTATGCTTCTGACTCAGTGCCTTTGGCCTCCTTGTCTGTGCTGGCTTTCCAGGTAGGCTTATTTGTAGTTTGCCCATCCTCCCACCCTGAAGGGGCTCAGCGGATCTAGAACTGATGTGTCCCAGCAAATACAGGAAAACCAGGGACACACAGACACCCTAGTTAGGCACCCTGAGCCCTGTTCCTGGGGAACTGTCAGCAGGAACGCTGAGAGGGGCCTGGAGAGTTAGGCAGATGGGCGTTCTGGTGTTTCATGAAATACCTAGGACCTCTTGCTCCTGCTACAGAAATTTTATTTTGTGCAGGGTTGTAGAGTTTACAGAACCTTTCATACGCACTTAAGAACACAAAAAACAGAAAACAAAAAACAAAAAACCATGATATAAATCACATACCATAAAATTCATTCTTTGAAAGTATAAAATTCAGTGGTGTTTAGTGTAATCACAAAGTTGTGTAACTGGCACTGCTTTCTAAGGACAGAGCACTTTCCCTCACCCTAAAGAGAAGCCTTGTACCCTTTAGCAGTCACCCCCTCCCCTGCACCAGTCCACAGCAACTGCTATCTACTTTGTTTCTATGGATTTGCCTGTTCTGTGCATTCCATAGAACTAGAAGCATACAATACGCGGGCTTTTGTGTCTGGCTCGGAGCCCGCATCACTATTTCATTCGTGTTTATGGTTGAATAATGTTCCATTGAATGGCTAGACCTCATTGAATTTATCCATTCATCTCCAGCTGATGGATATTTGTGTTGTTTTACACTTTTTGGCTATTATAATTAATGATGCTGCAGACATTCGTGTACAGGTTTTTGTGTGGACACACGTTTTCAATTCTCCTGGGTGCAATTGCTAGATCATATGGTAAGCTCTAACTTTTTTGAGGAACCACTAAACTGTGTTCTGTAACAGCTGCACCATTTTACATTTCTACCAGCAGTGGATGAGGGTTCCAATTTCTCTCGCACTTTTCATTGTCCAACTTTTTGATGATAACCATCCCGGAGGGTGTGAAGTGCCATCTCACTGTGGTTTTGATTTGCATTTCCTTAATGACTAATGATGTTGAGCATCTTTTCCTTTGCTTACAGGTCATTTGTACATCTTTTTTGGAGAGATCTATTTTAAAATTGGGTTATTTGTCTTCTTATTGTTGAGTTGTAAGGGCTCTTTATATATTCTAGGTACTAGATCTTTATCAGTTATAAGATTTACAAATATTTCATCCATTCTGTGGGTTGTTTTTTTACTTTGTTGATAGTGTCCTTTGCAGCACAAAAGTTTCTGATTTTGATCAAGTCCAATTTATCTTTTTATTTTGTTGTTTGTGATCTTTACTGTCATAGCTAAGAAGCCATTGCCTCATCCAGGGTCACAGAGATTTACATTTATGGTTTCTTCTACGAGTTTTATAGGTTTAGCTCTTACGTTTATGTCTGATTTATTTCAAGGTAATTTTTGTATATGATGTGAGGTAGGGGTCCAGATTCACTCTTTTGCATGTGGATATCCAGCTTCCCAGCATCATTTGTTAAAAAGACTATATTTTGCCCATCAAATTGTCTTGGCACTGTTGGCCAAATCCCACTGACTCATGCATGTGTTTAAAGATGTTGGTTCCTCACCTGATTTGTGAATTAACTTTTGGGGATCAAAATTATCCTGCGACTTTGTATGCCCAGCGCATAAAACCGATCCCGGCACACAGTAGATGCGTAATAAATGTTGACGTTAGTCAAATGGAATAAGCCTGGAGGCAGGCCTAGCCACATTCTTTGAGCCCTTCTGTATCCAGGGAGCTCCATAAAAATGGAGAGAGGTGATTTTTTTTCTCTGTTCCTGCTCTGCAACCGACCCTGTTGAGCATCACTAATTCTACCAACTATATTTCTGATTTATCTTGTAGTTGTGATTCTGTTTCTGCCTCCTGGGGACTCAGCAAGCAGGCAAGCCTTAGCTCCTTCTTTAGACGTGACCAATGTACTCTGAAGCTCTGATCCACATCCTTGGTAAGGATGCACAGTGCTGCGGGCTGGTGTGGTACATCTCTCTGCGGGTTACTGGGGTGGCCTTTTATGTTCAACCTTGTATGTACACGGGTGCTTTCCAGCATTCCCAGACCCTGCCTTGACAACACAGTATGATGACATTAAAGATAGGCTTGCAAAGTAAAACATGCTGGTATTCTCATTCCCCAGAATAAGGGTTTTCATTCTGCTGTGGCCCTTTCCAGTCCCTCGCTGCACACAGACACAGTTTTTTTCTTGTTTCCCAATATAGTACAAATACGATTTTGTGGCCTGATTTATCACTTTATTTTCATAATATTTCCTGTGACTTCACATGGCCTTCATATGACACATTTGTAAGACTTCACTGTGCTGAGATGTCAATCCCCTTTATTGAACAGTTAGTTGAACAAATTTTATTTCCCCTTTATTGAACAGTTTAGTTGAACAAATTTTAAAATATAAAAATAAAAATAAGCCATGCCCCAGTCTCCAGGGTCACAGCTCTTATTCAGGTAAACCCTGAAAGGCTTGGAGATCTCGGGCTGGATGGACTGAATGATTGGAGACCGGCTCTGCTGTTTCCAGGAAGGACGTGTATGAACAGTCATCTGAAACCTCAGGGTCACCAGGAAATAGGAGATCGGGTGTTTTGCTCATGTGGCCTAATCTCTTCCAAGCCCTTTATAACACAATCAGGGTCATTGGTGCTGCTGTTCGTCAATTGTGAGAATCTGGCTGCGTGGAAAAGAGGACAGCAGGCTAGCGTAGGCAGGGAAGAAAGGCAAGCCCCGAGGAACCAATCCTATGGCAAAGGGAACTTGGCCACCAGCTCTGGCTGGTATCACGAATGATCACTTGGTGCTTTGAAGAAAACTTTAAATGAGACAGAAGTGAATCTAGGAATATATCTTGCACGTGGGATTATCAAGCGTGAGTGCAGAGCACTGGACCAGGTCCTGGAGAAACTTAATCAGAAGAAAGATCGCACCCACCCTGTTCCCAGGAGATTGCTCTGGGAGCTGAGGGAGCGAGAACACACACAGAAGGATGCTGTTGGCCCAACAGTGAAACTCATGACTTCTTTCTCCGCAGCGTCTGCATACCACCACCACCACCGCTGCCCCCCCCCCCCCGCCCCAGCCATTTCTCTGGGCAAGGGGGGTGGCTTGGGGTGTCTAAAGGGAGCTGGGATGGCCCCCTAGAGCAGCCATTGTGCTCTCACCATTAAACAAGAATGCTCCGATCTGACAATTCCACTGTGAAAGTTTTCAAATAGTGTTTGGAATGTTTACATAATTGTTCAAAAGAGGCTTTTTCAATGTACCTGTTTACACTCTTTACTTTTGGAAATTCTTTCAGCAATCAGGCCTTGGAGGGCTCTCAGCCTGTACTTGCCGCCCTTGATTGCCGAGGGAGGAATGAAAGGCCTGTCAGGGAATCGCTGGGAAAACATCCCTTAACAAACGCCCTCTAATGAGGGGGTGCTGAGAGCGAGGGGAAGAGCCGGGGGGCTGGGAGGGGGTAAGGTCATGGTTTTGTTGTGGAGCCTGTTGGCAAAGGGAGTGCCAGACACCCTGCTTTTGTGTGCAAATTTCCCACCAGGGCCCAGAGACTTTCCACAATTTAATTAAGTGGCTTTAGAGTCCCGGAGTTGGCCTAACAAGCTACTCTTCATGAATGAAAGATTTGTCCCCAGCCATGGGGGCCCGGCTGGAGACAAAGTGGGCAGCAGTGATGGCTGCTCAGACGACTGCCCGCCCGCCCAGGAGAGAGTCTGGGGATGGGGCAGGGCTGCAGGGACCGGTGGCAGGCCTTCAGGAACTCGTCTCTCACCTAGCTCTCAGCAAATATGCCATCCATATGCCAGGGATCACAACCAAATTGGAACCACCAGGCGGGGCAAAAAGGCATTTAAATTGCTAATATTGTGCTGGAGAGCGGTGACAGCCCGGCTGGGCATTAGTTCTGTAGCCTCCATAGACAAGAACTTTGGAGGGGGGGCCAGGGAAGGGGGAGGAAGTGGGGAGGAGGCTGAGTCCAAGCAAGGAATGCCCCCAAGATGGGGCACTCACTGGAGCTGGTGGGCTGACTCAGGCAACGTGTCTGTCATCCAATATTTCTGATCAGGGGCCAGGTGGAGTTGCCATCAAGGCTGCTCTACAGGGGAAGGCATCTCCCTTACCCTAGAACAAGAAGGGTTTTCTAGAATGACGTTAGGAAAAAAAAAGGTAGAGCAAGCTAGCTGGAAGGACGAAGGGCCAGCCGTGCCTGTGAAATGTTCCCTCCGCTTCGGCTGTTCAGTTAAGCCTACCCTTGGCGGTGGTCTATCAAGTAGGTTTGGGATCTGGGGCCTTTCGCAGCCACTTTCCAGTGGAGGTTCACTGAGTGTTTTTCTCTGACTGTATTTTTAGAAAAAATTATGATGACAGTTGTTAGGTCTCAGGCAAGCAGGCAGCACATTCCATTACAAAGTTAGCATGAAATCAGTATGTAAATAACCCTTTCTAACTGCCAGCTATTTTTGAAGGCAGAACGCACCTGATGTTGCGGGTTTGTTCCAGTTTACTTTAAATACCTCTCTGTCCTCTGGGTCTGTGAATGTGCTCACATTCAAAAGATCCTTTCCTCCTCCTCCCTTGATCTTGGCATCCTCCCGGAGAGGGCCAGTGCCACCCTGAACCACGTCCTCCGGCCTCCTCTGTCGTTTCAAAATCAGATTGACAGGACCTGCTGCGGGGCTGCAAGTGTTAGTTCCCCTTCGGCATGGTCATTGTGCAAAAGCGCCGGTTGCTCCTCGGGATCCGGAAGGGGCAGCAGAAGCCTTGGCCATGGAGTTGAAGGAGAGAGAATGCCTGAGAGGCTGAGACGAGGGTTGAGTCAGAAATTCAGGCAGTCACTGCCAAAATGTGGAGAAGTCATTGCCAGGACTCAAAGGTCAGAGGATCCCAGCCATGGGAGGAGCCAGGTTAGAACTGGGGGCTGCAGCTCAGGAGGAAGAAATAAGTCTGGGGTGAGCTGGGTGTGAGAGCAAAGGTCCTTGAGTGGTCTCTCCTCAAAAGTGAGAGTTGTGGTGGTTGTTTAATTTCTTTCCTCTCTAAGACAGAATAATATTGCATTGCCTGTGTGTACTGTGTTTTGTTTATCCACGCATCTGTCGATGGATGTTGTCTTGCTTCCACTTTCCGTTTTTGTGAATAATTCTGCTATGAACATGGGCGTATAAATACATGTTTGCGTCCCTGCTTTCAGTCCTTTGAGTGTACGCCCAGAAACAGGATTGCAGGATCGTATGCTAATTCTACTTTTAAGTTTTTGAGTGATTGCCCTAATGTTTTCCATGGTAGCCGTACCCTCTTACATTCCCACCAGTAGTACCCAAGTGTTTTTCCACATCTTTTCCAACACTTGATAGTTTCTGGGTTTTTGTCTGGTTTTTGTTTTTCTGTTTTTTTTGGGTTTTGTTTCGTTTTTAATAGTAGCCATCTTAATGGGTGTTAAGTGGTATGTCCTTGTGGTTTTGATTTGCATTTCTCTCTTGATTAGTGTTGTTGAACATCCTTTCATGTGCTTGTTGGCCGATTGTAGATCTTGGGAGAAATATCTGCTGAAGTCCTTTGCACATTTTAAAATCATTTTAAAGATGCATTTTAAAAAAATAACCTTTAGGGGCGCCTGGGTGGCTCAGTGGGTTAAAGCCTCTGCCTTCGGCTCAGGTCATGATCTCAGGGTCCTGGAATCAAGCCCCGCATCAGGCTCTCTGCTTAGCAGGGAGCCTGCTTCTTCCTCTCTCTCTCTGCCTGCCTCTCTGCCTACTTGTGATCTGTCAAATAAATAAATAAAATCTTTAAAAAAAAAAAACAACCTTTAGAAAGATTGCTTATTTTATTGTTGTTGAATTGCAGGGGTTCTTTATATTATGAACATTTACCCCTTTCAGATGTATGACTTACAAATATTTTCTTCCATTTCATGGGTTCCCTTTTTCTTTCATTGCTTGTATCTTTTGATGGCATGGAAGTGTTTGATTTTGATGAAATTCAATTTATTTGCTTTTTCTTTTGTTGACTGTGTTTTGGTGTCATATCCCAAGAAATCATGGCCAGATCCAATGTCATGAAACTTTTCCCCTTCTAGGAGTTTTAGAGTGTTAGGTCTTGTGCTTAGGTCTTCAGTCCATTTTGAGTTACTTTCTGTATAATACGGCGAGAGATAAAAGCCCAATTTCATTCTTTTATTTGTGGGTATCCAGCTTTTTCAACACCACTGGTTGAAGAGACGATGCTTTCCCCATTGACTAGTCTCAGTACCCTTGTTGAAAATCATTTGACCATTCATGCTAGGGTTTATTTCTGGGCTTTCAATTCCATTCCAGTGTTCTATATGTCTGTTTTATGCCAGTACCACACTGTTTTGATTACTGTAGCTTGGTAGTCAGTTTTAAAATCAGGAAATGTGAGATCTCCAATTTTGTTCTTTTTCAACATTATTTTGGCTATTTGGTGTCCCCTGGGATTCCATATGAATTTTAGGATAAAAGAAGTAATGTTTATTGAGTATGTATTATCTCTTAAACATTGTTGGTAGTGGAAACAGGAGGTAGGGAAGAAGTAAACCTTGCCTTCTGAGAGAGTACCATCCTTTAGAAAGAAGTAACAAATAAATATAAAATAGAAGTGGACATGTGTCTTAAGCACCTATGCATCTTAAGCATCAATGCATCATGAAAAAGTAGAGAAGGGAGGAAAACCTGAGCAATAACACTCCAGACTACTTTTAGGGGAAAAAAAAATTATGGTGAAGTTTTTGGTTCAAATCATCCCAAAGTTTTTCCTGAATGTCAAGAAGTGGATCATGCTAAGATCGCTAAGCCTTGGCTCTTGGTTCCTCCTTTCTCCTCCTTTCTTAACCTAATGGCTCATGGCTGTCCCTGATGACATTTAATCCACTCAACAAATATTACTGAATACCTACTATCCACTAGCTAGACACTGGGATACAGCAAGCAAAACGGATACTGTCCCTGACCTCCTAGAGCTTACACCTCAAGTTCTAGGAGGTCAGGGACATTACATTTAATGACTGTCTAGGCACTAAATACTTTTATTAGTATATGTGGTTCCAAGCAGTGTAAGGAAGGTACAGTTCAGGAAATGACGAGAACATATAACCAGGAGAGGGGGAAGGAAGACCGACCTGGTTGGGAGAAGAAGTGCCAGACAAGCCTTTCCTAAGGCAGTGATATTTTGTGCTGAGATGTGAAAAATGATTGGGAGTCAGCCCGGTGAGGAGGGCCTTTCAGGCAGAGGGGAACATCACGTGCCAAAGCCTCATTGTGATTGAACAAAACTGACTCTGTACCAAAAGGAATAAATAGCTAATAAGCCTAGCACTACAAATGGAACCTCTGGTCCCCAAAGTTACCCAGAACCTAGCATAGTTGAGTAATTCACTAATTGAATACTGAAACATTACTGCATGTGTGATTTAAACAAAAGCATGTTGCTGCTGCCATTTGGATAAATGCCACAGAAAAGCCTATTTGGAACAACGTGGGGTCATGAACTTGCTGAAAGATATGATTGGGGCATTAAGGGGTGCTCAGTGTATAGGTTCAGTCTTCCTCAGTGAGGAACAGGGTTGTTACCCGCTTGGCTCTTTCAGCTCTGTGTACATGGTAATTTTGTTCTCTAACAATGATCATTTAAAACACTGAGCACATCAAAAGTAGCTTAAATATCCAGGCTGTTTTATCTGTATTAGTAGAACAGAAACAAGTGCTCAAAAATATTGTAGTAGCCAAGTTCATTATGGACATTAGCTCAATGGAATATGATACAGCAATTAAAAATGACAGTTTCAATAAAAATGCAAAAGTTAGAAAACTGTCTCCAGGGGTGCCTGAGTGGCTCAGTGGGTTAAAGCCTCTGCTTTCGGCTCGGGTCATGATCCCGGGTTCCTGGGATCGAGCCCCACATCGGGCTCTCTGCTCCTCGGAGAGCCAGCTTCCTCCTCTCTCTCTGCCTGCCTCTCTGCCTACTTGTGATCTTTGTCTGTCAAATAAATAAATAAAATCTTTAAAAAAAAAAAAAGAAAGAAAGAAAACTGTCTCCAGCATAATAGTGAATGAAAAAAGAAGTACATGCAAAATGATTTGCACACCATGACTACAATGACATAAAAACATGCCTGCATTTGGATGAGGATCAGAAGGGTTAATATGTAAATTGGGAATAGTTGTCATATAGGGGGAGAGATAGTGTGTAAGGTTTTGTTTTCATAATTTTAATGCTGTTACATTTTCTTTCATTTTTAAAAACTAGTAGGCTTTTTTAAATCAAGAATTTTCTTGGACCCACAAAAAATAAATACAAACACAATGTCTCTAAGCTTTTCCAATAGGATTTTGGGACCCCTGATGAGAACAACTTCTGTCAACTATGTGACCAAACCATTAGGTTGAGAAAAGCTGTCATAACTGAAGTATTGGTAGGAATCAAAAGGGCAAATATTTCTCCTGGAACTTGAAAAATCTAAATAGTTTTACGGTAGTGCCCAGTGTACTGATTTGTTATGGTTGGTTTTCCTTATATTTAAAGTTACTCGCAACATATAATTATTTTTTATTTTTAATCATGGTAAAAAAAAAGCCTGTAATATAAAATTTACTGTCTCTACTTTTTTTTTTAAAGATTTTATTTATTTATTAGTTAGAGAGAGAGAGAGTGAGCACAGGCAGACAGGGTGGCAGGCAAAGGCAGAGGGAGAAGCAGGCTCCCCGCTGAGGAAGGAGCCGGATGTGGGACTCGATCCCAGGACGCTGGGATCATGACCTGAGCCGAAGGCAGCCGCTTAACCAACTGAACCACCCAGGCGTCCCTGTCTCTACTTTTTTAAGTGTACAAGCCACTAGCGTTAAGGACATTCACACTGTTGTGAATGCAACAGATCTCCAGAACTTTTTCATCTTGCAGAATTAAAACTCTATACCCATTAAACAGTAGCTCCTCATTTTCCTATCTCCTCAGCTCTTGGCAACTACCATTGTACTTTCTGTTTCTATGAATTTGACAATTTTAGTGCCTCATATAAGTGGAATTATGCAGTATTTTTGTGACTAGCATATTTCATTTAGCATAATGTCCTCAAGATTCACCCATATTGTAGCACGTTCCAGAATTTCCTTCCTTTTTAAAGCCAAATAATATTCCATTGTATGTATACCAAAATTTTGCTTGTCCACTTACCTGCTGATGGACATCTGGGTTGCTTCCACTTCTTGGCTATTGTGAATAATTTTGCTATGAACAGCAAGAATCTCTTTGACATAAAGTTATGTCATGATGCCCTCTGATTTGGACTCTCTTTGGGAAATCACATTCTTCTCTTTGCCCATTGCTCACTCCTCCAGGTTTGGAAGTCTGCAAGCTCCAAGGATTATCTTTGATTAATCCCTGGCCCTCGAGAGCTAGGAGGTTTGTTCCAGTTGGTGAGAGCTGAACTTAAATCCAGGTTATCTCCCTCCTCATGATTTGATGTCATTCTTTAAGAAGTCATTCTCAATGCTACCCCCAATATCTCAAGAAGGTGCTAGAAGTTTTCAAGAATAAAATGATGGCCTCAAAATAGCTTTATGTTTCTGATGTGTATAATTTGGCCTCATGGCTAATCTGTCCCTCACTTGTTGCATGTACAGAGGTGATTCTACCACTTAATAACTGGGTTTTCAGTGATTTGGGGTGTGTGATAATTTATCTGGTACAAGGCTGATATTTATTTTTACACTGTTTATGAATTAAGAGACTGTTAAACAAAATAGTCCCGTAAACAAAATTACATGGTGGGGCCAGAAAGTTTCAATTGCTGAAGGGGACAGAGTGTATTCAAGGATATTGGCAGTTTAATTTGCATATAATTGATATACTAATTATAGACAAGTTTGTCTACTAATTAAAGTAACATTAGGACTTCTACTTAGAAATATTGGTTAACAACACATACAGTTGAAATTAGCAAAATTACATTTTTTT
>ML100619.1:23757-38778 GCA_003697995.1 Taxidea taxus jeffersonii | reverse complement strand
AGACCAGGATGCATTCTCAGAAATACATCATGAGGATATAGTAAATCAAAAACTGTGACCTCATAAAATACGTTGTTTATGTACAGAAGAGTCGGTTACTGAGAAGTTGCTTTGAAGTTGAAGGCCTCTAAAACATTTCTTCTTTACCTACAGTCATTAAGGGATCAGCAGCTTCCTCTTTTATTTCTCTGTGAGATATCAGTGTTTTCCTTTAACATCAATATTTAAATAGTTTTTAAATCAAATTATTTTTGTGTAAAGAAACATTTAATGTAATTTCTAAATGCTAAATTCTCAAAGGGGAGCCCCCAAATTTAAGGATTTCCATTTGAAGTAAAATTCCATTCCTATACATGGGGAGATAGTTTTTTTCATTTCTCTCTCTTCCTCTTTGATCTCAGATGGAGTTTGAAGAAGAAGAGCTTAGGGAGACTTTCATAGAAAGAAATGTATATCCCACCATTGAGTTTTCTGGTATTTCCCCCTCCTCTATTAGGAGGGCTCAGAGGATCTTGACTAAGGAAGTGACACTTTCAGTTTTATGGTTTTGCTTAAGAAATACATTCTCCCTAGTTCATTTCTTTAAATCAATTATGAGTTTTGTTTGTATTTAAAGCTGTTATTGTCTAGTTCCACCATTAGCCTGTAAACCTCCTGAAGTCAAGATCAGTGTTTTACCTCAGAACTTGACATAGCACTAGGCAAATGGTAGGTGCTTATTAGGAATATTAGTTAAGCTCATTAAGTACATCAGCAGACTGGATAAGTTCACACATTATTTTTTAAAAACACCTTATCACTGTTACTGATGATTTTCTAAAATCAGATTTAATAAAAATCTAAGTGTGTGTTTTTAAATAATAATTTTTGATCAATTCTTTGTTTTTATTTTGGTTCTTGTCTTTTAGGTATCATTAGACAAAGCCAGTATATGGTACAAATTACTCTGAAGGGTCTTAATTTGTATTCCTGGTTCTCTGTATGTGTAGACCAGTGCAGCATTTCCCCCTTGCTTTCTCTCCTGTGTTTTCTGTAAAAATCATTCTGGGAAACCTTGTTGTGTTTACAGTGACCTTTGACCCTCCTTTACATTCCCCCATGTACTTCCTTTTAGCCAATCTCTCATTTATTGATTTGTGTTTTTCTACCTTAACAGTTCCTAAGATGATTCATGACCTGTTCCCTGGGCACAAAACCATATCTTTTCAGGGACATGTCATCCAGATATTTGTGCTCCCTGTCCTGGGTGGATCAGTAATGGTGCTGTTCATCACCATGGCCCTGGCCGAAATGTGGCCATATGTAAGCCCCTCCACTACCTATTATGAGCCTGCAGATGTGCATTTTACTTCTGTCTGGTGCTTGGGCTATTGGCCTCATTCATTTAATGGCCTTGTTAGCTTTTGTTGGCCGTTTGTCTTTTTGTGGTCCCAATTAGATAGATACTTTTACTGTGACCTTCCTTGGTTTATCAGACTGGCATGCACAGATACCTACAGAATGGAATTCATGGTTACTGCCATCAGTGAGTTTGTTTCCATGGGCATCTTCTCATTGCTTATATCTCCTATATCTTCATCCTGATCACTGTATGGAAACGTCCTTCAGGTGGTTTAAGGCCTTTTCTACTCTTTCAGTTCATATCACTGTGCTCCTTTTCTTTTTTGTTTGTATGTGGCCATTTCCCACCATGTCAGTGGATAAGATTCTTTTTATTTTGGACTTTAAGATTACACCCATTCTGGGCTAAAATGAACAAGTCAGGAAATGACAGATGCTGGCGAGGATGTGGAGAAAGGGGAACCCTCCTACACTGTTGGTGGGAATGCAAGCTGGTGCAACCACTCTGGAAAACAGCATGAAGGTTCCTCAAAAAATTGAAAATAGAGCTACCTTATGACCCAGCAATTGCACTACTGGGTATTTACCCTAAAGATACAAACGTAGTGATCCAAAGGGGCACGTGTACCTGAATGTTTATAGCAGCAATGTCCACAATAGCCAAGTTATGGAAAGAACCTAGATGTCCATCAACAGATGAATGGATAAAGAAAAGTGGTATATATATACAATGGAATACTATGCAGCCGTCAAAAGAAATGAAATCTTACCATTTGCGACGACATGGATGGAACTAGAGCATAATATGCTTAGCGAAATAAGTCAACTGGAGAAAGACAACTGTCACATGATCTCCCTGATATGAGGAAGTGGAGATGCAATGGGGGTGGGAGTTAAGGTGGTAGGAAAAGTAAAAATGAAACAAGATGGGATCGGGAGGGAGACAAACCAAAAGAGACTCTTAATGTCATAAAACAAACTGAGGGGGGTGGGGGGGGAGGGGTTGGGAGAGGGTGGTGGGGTTACATTATATGTTTAAATAAAGCTTAAATAAAAAAATATTAAAAAAAATTAAAAAAAAAAGATTACACCCATTCTGAATACTTTTATCTATACATTGAGGAAGAAGGACATGAAGATGGCAATCAAGAGATGGAGTTTGAAGATAATTTTCAAAAAGCTCAGGAGAAAACAAGTGGTGCCTTCTGTATGCAATACTATATGCACAAGTATTAAAAGGTTATATACTGTCTTCAGATAATTTATTTTCTTTATTTAAGCAGCTCAAAAATCTTGGATAATTTATGTTAATGGCCAATAGTGTGATTATACATGTATTTATTAAAGGCTATTTTTTTGTATTTTTTAAGATTTTAAAATTCTGAAAGTACACTTTTTGTGTGACTTACATACTGACTAGTCTATAGAATCTTAAAAGTTTTATGAATTTCAAGGCATATTTGCAGAGCTACTGGTGTAGCTGATACTTTTCTCTGTCACTGAGTTGAAAAATATTCTCATATAAAGAGAATGATTGGTTCTTGTAAGTTATTTTTGGCAAGCAAATCAGGCTTTTCTATGTTAATTCAAGATGCTGTTATTTTTTTCCTTTATTATTTATGTTAATAGATATACTCAATTACATGAATATGATTTTTAAATATTATCTTGCTTAAATTAATTAAGCAAGATTAAATATTATCTCATTTACATATACAGAAAATAATACAGTGGATAAAGAAATAGTTAAAGTTATTAGTGCTTGAAATCATATTAGCATCTGGTTGCTAAGGGGGCAAAGTTATTTCTTTTTTCCTCATAACTTTGCTTTTAACTAATCCCTTTAAATGTGTAGTGACAGTAAAAAGATATGAATTAAGAAATTATGTTCATTAAAGAGAGTAGAATGGTAATGGGATTTAGAAAAGTTAAATTAAAAAGAAGGAACTCCTATGCAGTATTGCTCAACCATGGATACAATGCATTCCTGAACACCACTCCATGCTCAAGCACTAAGCCTCTGCTTCTAGACTTGTGGCCCTGACAGTTTATCACCCCATGAAGCAAAACAACGACTTTTGAAAAGTTTACTTGCTGAATTTTTTTTTGCTTATAATGAGATGGAATTTGCTTCCCTATGTATTTCATATTGTGTTTCTTGTTTATAATCTATGATTGTGCAGTAGGAAATATCTTCCATAATTTCTCCTCATTTCATGGTTAAAAATTAAACATGATATATCTTCTAGCTTTAAAGGTAAATATTCCTTCTGAGGCTAAAACTCTGAGTTTTTAGGCACAATTCCCCAATTTGAAAATTTAATGAGAGTTATTTATGAGGCAACCTGAAATGTCGGTTTAATTATCTGTTAATATCTATTTCTTTTGGAACCTGGGTACAAGCTGATATTGCTTCCAGCCATGAAGCAGAGAAAAATATATGATAATATTGAATCATAAATGAAATGCCATTAAACCTGCAGTACAAGATATAAAGAACATCTGAAACAGAAATTCAAAATCTTTGACTGAAAATGACTAAAAATTTAGCAATAAAGAGTAAAGGCCAACTGAAACTCAGAAAAAAAATTTGAACAAGACTAAATTATAATTTGCATTAGCCAAATGATCAAGTCAGTGCAAGTGTCATTTGATAAATGAATCGGTAAAGAAGATGTGGTATATGTGACAATGGAATATACGGCCATCAAAAAGAATGAACTCTCACTAGTTGCAACAACATGGACAGAACTAGAGAGTATAATGCTAAGTGAAATAAGCCAGTTAGAGAAACACAAATATAATATCTCATTTATATATGGAATTTAAGAAGCAAATGAGCAAAAGGAGAAAAAAAAAGAGACAAACCAAGAAATAGACTCTTTAAACTATAGAGAACGAACTGATGGTTACCAGAGGAAAGGTGGGTGGGAGATGATTAAAAAGTATACTTATCAAGATTAAAAAAAAAAAAACATAACCCACAAACTCCTTTTCCAAAAAAACAGGAAAAAAAACCAAACAATAAACAAGAGACTTTACAGAATAGAGCTCGGCAAGTTTTCACTTGCTTGAAATTTTAGAATCATACAGATGTTCCCTTATACTCCTGGGTTATTCAGGGAATAAAATACTTAATTCAGTCTAACTCCAAAGTCATATTATAATATGTTGCAGTGTGAAACATTGTGAAATCACTCAAACTGCAGCTATTAAAATTTGTGTAAGGTTTGTCTTACTGTGAAGAAATGGAGTATCAAGGACACTGGTTGGAATTATTTGTTTGCTCTAAAGATAGTGTTGCTGGGCATCAATCAGTCAATAAGGAATCAGCTACTGGATACCCAAAGAAGAACAGAATGGCCAAAATTACAATGAAGGATGCAGGATATAAGGATTAAAAGAACCAATAAAATGAAACCTAATTAAATATGGAGATAATTTTTTAGAAAGTGTTTTAGAACCAGGCAAGTGATACTCAGTATTTCTATAATTTGAAAATGAGACAGTATAACAGAATTAACATTTCAAACTTCTATTAATGTGTCAAATAAAAGGCTAGAATCTATATAATGAAATAGCTTGCAGTGAACTTGGGATAATTGGTATGTTTAGTTCCAAGGCATAGCCTAATAAAATTATTACATATTTAAAATATAGTATCTTCCGAGCCTCCCATCAAAATACATGAACAACCTAAATAGGAGAGCAAATCAGATTGGCATCTGACTTCTTGATAGTAGTATACAAAGAAAGATGACAGTGGAGCTACATTTCCAAAATATTCAAGGAAATAAAATATGATATAAAAATTAATGTATGTTGGACACCTGGGTGGCTCAGTAGTTTAAAACCTCTGCCTTCCGCTCAGGTCATGATCTCAGGGTCCTGGGATTGAGGCCCGCATTGGGCTCTCTGCTCAGCAGGGAGCCTGCTTCCCCCATCCCCACCTTTCTCTGCCTGCCTCTCTGCCTACTTGTGATCTCTCTCTGTCAAATAAATTAAGAAAAATTTTTAAAAATTAACGTATGTCATCAGAGAGGGGAAAAAAAAAAACATGAGAGACTCTTAACTCTAGGAAGCAAACTGAGGGTTGCTGAAGGGGAGGTTGGGGGGTTGGGATAACCAGGTGATGGACATTAAGAAGGGCATGTGATGTAATGAGCACTGGGTGTTATATACAACTGATGAATTATTGAACTCTACATCTGAGACTAATGAGGTACTATATGTTGGCTAATTGAATTTAAATGGAAAAAATAATGTATAGCCAATCTATTTTTCAAGTATAATAGGGTGAAAGAAAATGATTGTAAGTCTACAAGCTTTTATAAGATGTTGTATGCATAAGCACTTCTTGAGATTTTTAGAGGATTCTCCATGCAATTAAGAACTATTAGGAGACCCTTCAGCTATACTGTTGCTTAGAATTTAATACATTGTATTATAAATTTAAGACCTAAAGATGAAACTACACATGAAAAAATAGTATGGAAGGGTTAATTCTCTGATTAAACATTTTTAATGGGGGAGATAGGTAAAAACTGGAATGATTTGTTGACTTTTCTCATCAGCAATAGGTAGGAGTCAGAAAATATAATGAAACTGGCAACCCAAAAATGGAAGCCCATTGTGTGTGTGTGTGTGTGTGGTAACTAAGCGTATTACAGAAAGATAGATGATAAAATAAGTTATAAAGTTTTATACCCAAACAATATAAAAATAAATTTCAAAATGTTAAGAATGGCAAGTAAAGGAGACTGTATTATAGAGGACATGTTAATAATAGCACAAAACTAAGCAAAAGCAAGACAATAAACAAAGTAAGACAAATGTATTGCTTACCAATGCCTATCAGTGTTCAATCTGAGACAGGTCAAGTGGGAAATCAACAGTTGAAAATAAAAATACTTAAGCCCAGGGACGCCTGGGTGGCTCAGTTGGTTAGGCGGCTGCCTTCGGCTCAGGTCATGATCCCAGCGTCCTGGGATCGAGTCCCACATCGGGCTCCTTGCTCGGTGAGGAGCCTGCTTCTCCCTCTGCCTCTGCCTGTGCTCACTCCCACTCTCTCTCTAACAAATAAATAAATAAAATCTTAAAAAAAAAAAAAACCTTAAGCCCAAGCATATCATTTATATAAATGGTCTTAATTAATATGCCAATTGAAAGGCAGAGATTGGCAGAATGGATAAAATAACATGATCCAAGTATAAGCTATAAGAAACTCCCTTGGAGTGTCACACTATAGGTTGGCTAAAGTAAAAGAAAGGGAAAGATACACAAAAGAAATGCTATTTTGTTGACTCTTTGCTGTGAAGAAGCTTTTTATCTTGAAGTCCCAAAAGTTCATTTTCACTTCTTTTTCCCTTGCCTTTGGAGATGTGTCTTGAAAGAAGTTGTCATGACTGATGTTGAAGAGGTTACTGCCTATGTTCTCCTTTAGGATTTTGATGGATTCCTGTCTCACATTGAGGTCTTCCATCCATTTTGAGTTTATGTTTGTGTATGGTGTAGGAAAGTGGTTGAGTTTCATTCTTCTATGTACCTGTCTAATTTTCCCAGAACCATTTATTGAAGAGACTGTCTTTTTTCCATTGAATATTTTTCCTGCTTTGTATGAGATTATTTGACCATAGAGTTGAGGGTCCATATCTGGGCTCTCTCCTATGTTCCACTGGTCTATGTGTCTGTTTTTATGCCAGTTCCATGCTGTCCTGGTGATCACAGCTTTGTAATATAGCTTGAAATCAGGCAACGTGATGCCCCCAGCTTTGTTTTTCTTCTTCAGCATTTCCTTGACAATTCAGGGTCTTTTCTGGTTCCATACACATTTTAGGATTATTTGTTCCAGCACTTTGAAAAATGATGATAGTATTTTGATAAGGAAGGCATTAAAAGTATAGATTGCTCTGGGCAGCATAGACATTTTTACAATATTTATTCTTCTGACCCATGAGCACGGAATGTTTTTCCATCTTTTTCTGTCATTTTTTATTTCTTTCATGAGTATTCTCTAGTTCCTGGAGTATAGATCCTTTACCTCTTTGGTTAGGTTTATTCTAAGTTATCTTAGCACATGCACCCCCACGTTCATAACAGCAATGTCCACAATAGTCAAACTGTGGAAGGAGCTGAGATGCCCTTCAACAGATGAATGGATAGAGAAGGTGTGGTCCATATATACAATGGAATATTACTCAGCCATCAGCAAGGCTGAATACCCACCTTCTGCACTGACATGGATGGAACTGGAGGGAATTATGCTAAGTGAAATAAACAGAAAGACAGTTATCATATAGTGTCATTATATGTGAAACATAAGGAATAGCATGGGGGACATTAGGAGGAGGAAAGGAAAATAAAGGGGGAGACAAACTATTAGAGACTATGGACTACAGGAAACAAACTGAGGGTTTCAGAGGGGTGGGGATTGGGGGCATGGGTTAGCCCAGTGTTGGGTATTAAGGAGGGCATGTATTGCGCGGAGCACTAATGATGTACTGTATGGTGACTAACATAACATAAAAAAACCCTCCCCTCAAACAAAAACAAAATAAAAAATAGTATGTAAAAAATAGAGTTACTTGGATTTAAAAAATAAGGAACTTTATTTTTTTTTAAAGATTTTATTTATTTATTTATTTATTTATCTATTTGTTTGAGAGAGCATGCACAAGAGAGCACAGGTAGGGCAGAGGGCTAGAAGGAGAGGGAGAAGCAGAAAAAAAATTCAAACAATATAATTATACAAAGGTAGATATTTTGGGTCTATGAATATTGATCAGATTTTATAGCACAATAATATATTTTTCAAGTATACATGTAACATAACTGGAAACACCAGTGATTGGTTATTTAATGTCTAGTTCCTTCACTAAGGGGTATAATTCCTGAAGACAGGTGGGAATTTTATGCCAGAACTTGACATAGTATCTGATGTATAGTATTTTTATAGTATTTTCAGTAGGTGGGTAATGAAAACTCATTGAATGAATGAATTCTTAAAAGTACCTAGTGCCTGATAGTAAAGATTGTTTAAAATGGCCCACAATTGGAAACCAATTTAAATATTCTTTGAACATTTCTAACATACTTAATTTTAGTTTTTTTTTTCTTTTATGTAAACACAAAACCAGTAAGTAGAGGGAACTAATTTGTGATGAGTGAATTTCTGTTCCTGGCCTTTTATAACTTTTGACCAAGGTAACTCTCCCTATTTTCTATTTCTTAAGACATCTTCATTCCTGAAAATAAACCTCATACTTTTTAGTAGTCAATCTCAGTTCCCTTCTTACACCTCCTGGCAACCATAAATTTCCTTTCTGTTTCTATGGATTTGACTTTTCTGGACATTTTATATAAATGGAATCTTACATAGTTTTTGTGTGTATGGTTTCTTTACTGAGCATAATGTTTTGAAGTTTCATCTATTTTGTAGTATGTATAAGAATTTCATTTCTTTTATGGCTAAATAATATTCCATTATGTGAAAATGCCACATTTTGTTTATCCATTCATCAGTGAAAGTTTGGGTTGTCTCTATCTTTGGCTGTTGTGAAAGTGTTTCTACAAACATTTGTGCACAATTTTTTGTCAAACACCTGTTTCCAGCTCTCTTGAGTGGAGCTTATATGGGTTATATATAGTAATTGTATAACTATGTGTCACATTGTAACTTTATGTTTAGCATTTAGAGGAACTGAGATTATTTACGCAGGGGCTGCACCATTTTCCATTCCCACCAGCAGTGTATGCACATTCCCATTTCTCCATGTTGTCATCAGTACTTGTTATTTTATTATTTTTTATTATGGCCAACCAGTGGATGTGAAGTGAGATTACATTGCAGTTTTTGATTTACATTCCTCTAGTGACTAATGATGTTACATCTTTTGATGTGCTTCTTGGTTGGCCATTTGTTTATTTTCTCAAGAGAAATGTATTTTCAAATCTCATTGATTTTAAAATTAGATTGTTTTTATTGTTGAGTTCTTTATTTTTAGACCTGTATTTGTTTTCTAGGGCTGCCATAACAAATTACCACCATCTTGGTAGTTTAAAACAGAAATTCAGTTTCTTGCAATTTTAGAGGCTAGAAGTTTGAAATCAATGCATTGGCAGGGCTATGCTCCCTCCTAAGGCTCTAGGGAATAATCCTTCCTTGCCACGAGCATCTGGTGGCTCCAGGTATTCTGTGGCTTGTGATTGCATAACTTCATCTTGGACTTCATCTTCACATGGTCTTACCCTCTGTATTCTTCAATTTTGCTTCTTTGTCTCTTATTTGGATAATTGTTACTAGATTTAGAGCCAACCTACCTTCTCCAAAATAGTGTCATCTCAAAAAACTTATTACATTTGCAAAGACTTTTTTTTTTCAAATAAGGTCACATTAACAGTTTTAGGAGTTGTGATGTAGTATATAGACACATCTTTCTGAGGGCCACCATTCAATGGACTACAAGACCCTCATCAGAAATATCACTCACAACTACTTCCTCTCATCTGTAGGTATTATTTCCACTTTCTTGAGTGTATTCCTTGACACACAGTGTACCTGTTTTTTCTTTTGTGGATTGTGCTTTGGGTTTTGTTTTAAAGAAACCATTGCCTAGAATAAACAGACAGCAAATAATAAATATATATGTTCTTTGGGAATATGCTATATATTTCTAGGATTATATCATCTGTGTTTGTTGTTGTTTTTGTTTGTTTGTGTTCTTTATTCATGGACTGAAGAAATTGAGATGATGAGGAGGAGAGCGTTTTGGGGATGTTTCTGCAGAAAGAAACCACCTTAAGCAGGGCCTTTAGATCTTGAAAAACATCAAGTTTTTAACTTTATGCTAACAATAATGGATGACCTCTGGTAGCTGTTGTAGTATGTATGTTTACTATGTGTAAGACGTTGTTAAATGTTTTACAAAAGTTACACATTATACCTGTAACATGTTATGAGAATGAAGTGATATTTTACATAAACTGTTTTAGAGAAGTAGCACCAGCCACAGACCTCTTTTCGTAGGTCTTAGTTTCAAGTCTATGGAGTCCTTTTCTAAGCTTCTAAGTTTTAATAATGCCAGATTCTCCCCTTTATTCCTCCAGCCCTGAGGGCACCCCCCCTTTTTTGTCCTTTGGCTGCTTTTAAAATGATCTCTTAGTGTATTAAAATGTTTATTATTTTTCATTATTCATTACCTACTTATACATCTTTAAATGATATTATTTTATTGAAAGAACAAATATATCTTTTGTCTCCTAATTCATAAACTTCTAACAGAATGGTCCCAGGAAGCAGATCCTTAAGGATGGAGTTTGGGAATTAGCTTGGTCTTGTGCTTGGGAATGGACACAGCCTGGAATTCTTGCCAACATGAAATGGCATGCTAGTAAGCCCATTACCAGCAGGTAGTGACATTATGAATAATTGTGTTGATTGTATTGAATTGCCAACTGAAGCAAGTGTGGCTGTTGTTCTTGGCCATTTTGTTACTTAATGGTAGCATTAATTGCAAATAAGGAACACGGTGTGTGATGGTTTCTTCTGAATACATATAGAAAGAAATGACAAACTGAGATTCTTAGAAATTCATTTCAAGTTACAGTCTGAGAACCAGAAAAACCTTATGGCAGCTTTTAAATATCTTGCTTTTGTAGTTACAGGTGTAATCTTGCTGAAATCAGCCACAAAATTTAATTTTGTTGTTTTCAGATTTAAAATTTAATTTGTGAAATTAAGGGCATTGCTTTGTAAGAAGTGGAAATATATTTGGATTTCACATGCATAGAGGCTTCCAAACTTCCAGAAATGTGTGTGATTTTTTTTGTTTGTTTTGTTTTTTAAATGCTGGCTTCCTAGGATATGCTTCTAGATCAGAGTGGCTTATTTTTCAGGCAGTGTTTGTTCAGAAGTTGTGCTTCTATCCCCGTGCCTATGAACCTTCATCTTTCATTGGATCTTTGTTTGGCTTGGGAGATGCTTTCAAGCTGGCCTCGTTACTCTTGAGTGGGTGCAGCTCAGCACATAAATAGCCTTCCTGTCCCCCAGGTTTATGATCTCAGGAGGGTTCTTCTTGGCTGGTTCCTTCTGTCAAATATCTAGCTTCTCTGCTGTTTTGTTTATGGATGCCAGTATCATGGAATTTCCAACACCTTCTTAATTGCTCTTCACCAAGATACCCATGTTTTTGAGAATGCCCTTCATTATGGAATTCTCCATACCAAGGTCCAAATGAAGTCAGTTATCTCAGATAGGGTTGCAGGGGGTTATGTCTTCAAAGCCTTTCTCTCAGCCAAAGAGAACCTTGTACCACTGCATAGGAGATGGGGAAGAGGATTTTTTTTTTCTATATAATTGTTTAAAAAATTTATGTACTTGAGAGAGAGAGAAAGAGCCAGCACATAAGTAAGGGAAGTAACAATCAGAGAGAGGGAGAAGCAGGCTCCCTACTGAGCAGGGAGCCTGACTTGGATTTCTATCCCAGGACCATGGGGTCATGTCCCGAGTGGAAGGCAGACACTTAACTGACTGAGCCACCCAGGTGCCCCAAGAGGATCTTAATTATAATTTTCTTCACCACTCTCAATTTATTCCACATTATTTTTTTTCTTTAGGCTAAGCATTTCTAAAATTTTAGAAGTGGTCCTCACATAATATGATTCTGTTTCCTTACTCTCTTTGAATGGACTTCAGATTCTTGGTACAAAGTTTAATACTCTAAGTATAATCTGACCAGCAAAGACCCATTAAAGATGGGAAGAGAAAGAAGGAAAAGAAGGGAGTATAAGGATTATGAAATAAGGTGTTGTCTTTCTGAATGACTATAGCATTTATGATTAGAAAATAATCTTATAATCTGCCTTCTGCATTACTGTATGGAACCAGGTCAGAGGAATGTGTCTGTCTTCCTTTTGCCAAATATTACTTTCAGTATTACATTAAGAGAATTGTTATGAGATTAACTTAATATAATAAGTAAACTATGTTGTGAGTTGTTTCATGGAGGCAGCTTTACATTTGTATTTATTAACTTGAAGGTATACATTTTGTTTGTATAGTTAACAGACAGAATTTATAAGTATTACAGCTTTATAATAAAGACCACATATAGATATAATCTTTATATAGATGTATGATATCTACATAATCTTTATTATAAAGCTATAAAGCCATAATACACATAACTTAAAATTCATCTATTTGTCGTGTTTTGCAGAAATTTTGATCATTTTGATATTCTACCAAACATCATACCAGTCTAATACATTGATATGGTAATTCTGTTTGGACCCAGTGAAAGGAAAAAAATGCAAGTATTGTGGATGCTATAGACCTATCTTAGTAGATAGTGGGAAATAAACCACCTTATTAAGGTTTCTACGGGTCCAGACGCTAGCATCCCACTGAGCTCTAGTAGTTATTAAATGCCTAAATTTGGGCTTCAAGTGATTGCGTGCTTTCTGCTACCCATCATCACAAACTTAACGCTGTCTTATTCTTTAAGCCACAAAATTGAGATGCAGAAACAACATGATATCATTATGTGGAAATGGCACATAAGAAATTGGGCTTAGAAGGTCCAGAGGCCTAAGAAGTTACATTAGCTTAGAGTAAAGTCCTTTAACAACTACTACTGCCTGATTTCCTTCTCTTCCTCATTATACATCTTTGGCTACATGGGAATTTCCCTAAAACCCATGGACTAAAAATTTAAAAATTGGGACCTGAATATACAGTTGTTGTTGTTGTTTTTTATATAATTGGCAGTAATTAAAAGTGAAAGTCCACAGTTTTACTGCCTCAGTTTAGTGGAGTAATACGGTTAGGTATTGGTTAGTTATGGTAGTATTATGATTATGGCCCTGAAGGAGTGTGATGAGGAGAAATTCTCCCATTGGGAAGAATTTCAAGCAGTACCTTTGGTTGTCCACTTTGTTTGACTAGAAGCATGGATATATATTTGTCCATGAATAGTTACTAATGGTGTGATTAGATAGTCAGGGCTTGTAATGAATAGAATTGGAAGTCTACTGACAGAGAATTCCTGGGGGAGAGTCCTGGTGATAATCTCTCAGAATGGGTAGAGATTATGAAATTATAGATGTCCCATGTGAATATATACTTCAGGGCATCTACTAGAGAGGAAACTTTAGAAGAAAGGTAGACAACAAATTATGACCACACTAACCTCTTTCTTCAGCCATCTCGTGCTTGACAAATGAGTTCCTATGCACAATGACCAGGGTTGGAGATCATTCATTGCTAAACAACCTGGAATTCCTTACAAAACTTGATCTGGCTGTTAGTATGATTTGCCCCTTTGATGTTTAGCAACTAAGTGGCACAATTTACTGTGGGGATCCGCCAATGTCCTGGTGGTAAGTTAATTTTATTGAGAGTGTTCCTGGGTGGCTCAGTCAGTTAAGCATCTGCCTTGGGCTCAGGTCATGATCCCAGGGTCCTGGGATCAAGTCCTGCATTAGGCTTCTTGGTCAGTGGGGAGCCTCCTTCTCCTTCTGCTGCTCACTGCTTATGTTCTCTCTCTATGTCAAATAAATAACTTCTTTAAAAAATTGTATTGAGACATTTCCATTGTTGAAGAAGTACAGTTTTGACCACTGAAATGAGCATGTATTATGGGTATGCGGTTTTTTCCTAACTAAATATCATAGGCTATTCTACCATCCATGGATTTAAAAATGCTTTATCACAATGGTGGTATTCTGCATAACACTGCATCAGATCAAGGAATTTATTTTGTAACCAAACAGGTTCAGCAGTGGTCTCATGACCATGCAATGCACTGATATTAACATTTGTTCACTCACAAACAAATGGTTTAATAGAATGGTAGAATGGTATACTGAAGACTTTATGGCTCTTTTCGAAGACGAGATCTTTTTTCTCTGAATTTGGGAATCAAACTGTAGAAATGGTAGATCTTCTCACTGTTACACATAACAACTCACTAAAAAATTTTTCCTTCTCATCTGTATCACTCTAAGCTCTACTGTATTGGAGGTCTTGGTGCTTAAGGAAGAAATGCTTCCACCAAAGTAGATGATATTTTCATTAAATGGAAATTAAGACTAATTATTGGCCATTTGAGTTTGACTAGAGAGTATGAATAACTACAAGTCCTCTAGATTAATGTCTGAAGCTGATTCTAATAGAAACCAGTCAGACTTAAGGAGATAAATACGTAAGTACTAAACTTGGATAGCATGGAAGAAAGTGACTAAAACTTTTGAGTTGAGAGCATGTAGATCTTGGATTTTGTTATGGCAGATTATTTTGCAAGAAAATATAACTTGTAGTTTTCATTCTTAAGCCCTTCTACTTTTGCAATATTAGGAAATCAGTAAAAATCATATTTAACACTCAGGTTTATCTAATAAGGATAGACAGAGAAAAAAAATTCTCAGTATTCTGGGCAGAAAAAAAGATTGTTTAAAACATACAGTTGTGACAGTATAGTGAATGAATGGTGTACTCATGAGAATGAATTGAGGCTACAGCCCAAGATAGAGGCAACTAAATGGTTGACTCTTAATATTTTTCTACCATTTGTGTGAGGGCTTGTCTTTAGGTGATGTTTCTGTCAGTCCCAGTTTATATTGCATGGTCAAATTGATTGCAAATTATGCTATTTCCAATATATTGCTTATTTTGTTAGGTTA
>ML100619.1:11701-23357 GCA_003697995.1 Taxidea taxus jeffersonii | reverse complement strand
ATCCATCAGGATGGGTGGATGGCTTTGTGCAATGAATTTTAGGTTCTCATTTAACATAGTTAAAGGCACAGGAAGGCTGATTAGATAATTCCTTCAGAAAGAAGGATCACTGATGTTTGGGTTTTAGGGATATATTTTAGTGGTGTTCTACTGGTTGAGTAAATAAATGTGATTTTTAAAATTATATTAACCCGATTCCTGCTCTTGGAGACAGCCATAACATATAGAAATAAACAGAATTCCTAGATTTTCAACCTATTATACAAGGTCAATGTATTATCAGCTTGAAGTGCTGACAGTAAGGTTTCTGGGCATTAAATATTTCCCTTGGAATCCAAGTAATAGTGTCTGAATCTTTTCATGGCATCTTTTATCTCTTTATTTCTCAGGGTATAAATAGCTGGGTTTAGGAGAGGTGTAATAACAGAGTAAAACACAGCAAGAAATTTGTCCACCCAGGTGATGCTGAGTGGCCACACGTAGATAAAGATGCAAGGCCCAAAGAAAAGCACCACCACTGTGATGTGGGCAGTACAGGTAGATAGTGCCTTAGATGCACCAGCTTTAGAGCTTTGGCGGATAGTAAGAAGAATATAGGTATAGGATATCAACAACAGAATAAAGCAGGTCATGGCCAGAACCCCACTGTCAGTGTTCATTAATATTCCCAAATTGTAGGAATCTATGCAGGCAAGCTTGATTACCAGGGGTATGTCACAGAAGAAGCTGTCAATTTCCCTGGGGCCACAGAAGGGCAATTGCACAATCACAGCCATTTGACTCATGGCATGCACAAAGCCAATGGTCCAGGAAGTCACCACCAGCCCAGTGCATTTTTGCAGGCTCATAATGGTTGAATAGTGCAGTGGCTTGCAGATGGCTACAAAGCGGTCATAGGCCATTACCACTAATAGCACCATCTCACCCCCTCCAACAAAATGTACATAGAGGATCTGGCACATACACCCTCCAAAGGAAATAGTCTTGTTCTCCTTAAGAATGTCTGTGATCATCTTTGGAGTGGTGATTGAAGAAAGCCACATATCAACAAAGGACAGGTTGGCCAACAAGAAGTACATGGGGGAATGAAGATGGGGGTCAATGATGATTAGGATCATAATGACAATATTTCCAGATATAATAATCAGGTAAAGTATAAAAAATATTATTAAGAATAAGACCTGAATATTCCATGAGTGGCAGAGTCCTAGAAGCACAAATTCTGACACTATAGACATATTTCCTTTATCCATTTTATTCAGTGGGTCCTCTAAAATAACCTAGAGAGAAGGATAGATTGTCAGTTAGTGGCATTGGAAAGGGTACTTAATTTTGATAATTCAGTAGAAATTTAATTTCATTGAAAGTTAAGTTTCATTGAAAATGAGCATTTATATCTGAAAGTGAAAATATAATGGGGCAGACAAATCTTGGCAAAATATTCATGCCATTATGCCTTTTAAAAGAAGCTAAATGTCTAAGATTGGCTTTCCAAAAAGCAAAGTCTGAGATGGGATTTTCATGTAAATGATTGATTGAGAGGGTACTCTTATGAGAAGTGACTGAGGAAAGCAGCACAGCTAAAGAAAATGCTAAAAAAAAAAAAAAAAAGTTGTGGTATCATCTGGAAATTAGCTTCAGTCCACCACTCCAGTAAAAAGTATCTGAGTGGGGTACTACCAATAACCATTACATGAAATAACTAAAATTTAAGTCATCTATTTAAGAAAATTATAGTGAGCAGGTATCAAATCCAGAGCAATTGACATGGTATAAAATTACAGTTTCATTGTATAATGCATAATGATCCTTCAAACCTCAGTTGAACCTCTTTTATAAAATATCATAAAACTAAATCTTTTGCTTATTACTATAAAATATATGTTGGAACAATCTGTTGGAGAGAAGTTATATAGAAAGCCTATAATATCTTGGCATGATTATTCAAATGCAAAGTTAGGCACATAATTTATTATTAAGATCACAATTAAATGAAATGCATTTAGTAAACTAAATGTATTAGAAAAAAATTTGGAGAGTTGTATGAGAAAGAGATTAACCAAAGAGGAAGATAACTCCAACTCAGAGTCTAACGTGAAATCTGAATGATAGCAAATATATAACCAAAATATAACAAATCTTCAAATTTATCAATAGAAGATATTTATGTTCATTTACAGTTGACTTTTGAACAACACAGGTGTTGTGAAAAACCCAGGTGAACTGTGCAAGTTTTTTTTTATATGCTGATTTTTTTCAATAGGTACAGTACTGTAAATATATTTTTTCTTATGATTTTTTAAATAATGTTTTCCTTTTTCTAGCTTCATTGTGGTAATTCAGTATATAATACACATACAAAATATTTTTGTTGTTAGTAATGCTTTTTGGTCAACAGTAGGCTATTAGTTGTTAAATTTTGGATGATTCAAAAGTTGTACACAGATTTTTGACTCCGTTTTTCAAGGGTCAGCTATATATTCATGGATGCTAGGAAATCTCGGTTTTGAAATAATGCCATACAAGTTTGAAATATCTATGTGTCATTTCTAGGATATAAATAAATTGTAGACTTATGGAAGTAAAGAACATCTTTGTTAGCGCTGAATGAGCACAAAGATAAAATTTCAGAGATCATCAGTTATATACCTCTAAATATAATATGTAAATATTTATAATTTCTTGTTTTTTAAGATTTTATTTATTTATTTATTTGACAGGCAGAGATCACAAGCAGGCAGAGACAGACAGAGGGGGAAGCAGGCTCCCTGCTGAGCAGAGAGACCAATGTGGGGCTCGATCCCAGGACCCTGGGATCATCACCTGAGCCAAAGGCAGAGGCTTTAACCCACTGAGCCACCCAGGCACCCCAATAAATATTTATAATTTCTTATTTTGTACAAATACTATGTAATGTAAATATAATAATGACATTGTTTATATTCATCCTTAAGTACACTGAGTCCTTTTCTCATTGGATGATAAAAAGATAATTTTATATCTCTCTTCTCCTTTTACTATTTCTTTCCCTTTGCTTTTTTTTTTTTCACTTTTTATGTGTCTCTTCCTTTTTTACCCTTGAAATCTTAAGGGTGGTGCCAAAGAGAGCAGGTGAGTAGTGAAAACCATTACCTCATCATAAGCACTAATTTCCCCTTTCCTTGTACTGAGAACTCAGATGCATAGGATAGAAATGAAGAAGAAGCATAGGATAGAAATGCCTAAAGAATTAGGCAAAGCACTCATTTGCTGGGGAAAAGGGGAAATGTGTTAGTATTCTCATAACTTATAAATAAACATATCTTCCATAGAAGGGATTTGGTTTCTAAAGAAAGTATCCTGATAATACACCTAATACATTTATGTCTCCTGAGAAACTTGAACAATTTCAACTTCATGCTGGCACTTAATATTTGTAAAGACAAATCCCTTTCTGGGATTAGTTGTCAATAACTAATTCTTTGTGTGTTGTAATAAATGATATAGAAGATAGCTAATAGCAATATGTACATTGCTAGGGAACAATTTACCAATAAAAAATCCTACTGTTTTTTAATGAGTTTTGAAATTAAAATTCCATAATATTGGTGCATTAATTATAGACATGTTAATAATAATCCAGTAATTAGGACAATTAGAGTGACTGTGACTTTTTAATCAGTCTGATCTGATCTGAAATCTAACTGTAATACTTGTTGACCTTGTGTCCTTTAACGAAACCTATTTCTATTTCCCCCATTTGTGAAAAGAGAGCACTCAATCTAATAATAGACATGTTATGATGAAGAGTCAGAAAATATACAGAAAGCACTTAAACTTTTTGGGTACTCAGTACATAATTAATAAATATTAGTTTTTTCCCTTTTTTGTTCATTAAAGTGAAACTTAAAAACAGTACAAATGTCCAGAGCTTACTGGACAATCTTAGTGAATAGCCAATGACTTTATGTCAATAAAATACATGGCACCACCTTTTTTTTCTTTATATTAGTTACCATATGGTGCCACCTTTTAAAAAAAATGCCTACCTCTTAACATTTTTTCTAAACTAACAAGCACACTCTTAGCAATCCTACAGGTTATACAGATGCAAAAGAAGTTCAGACCTGCTACTTGCTTTCAGTAGCTTTGTATCTTTTTTACTTTTCACTTCTGCTTTTGTCTGAGAGGGGTTATTCATATTTTAAGAAACTATACATGAGTCAATAGCACATTTTATTAATGCACCTTTGAAATTCTTAACTTTAACTTGGAGAATTTTCACAAAGGGAGTAATGATAACCTTGGGATTAGTAAAATTGAGAAATCAGGGAAGGGAGACAAATTGAGCTACTTTTTTAGGAGTATTAAAATATAGCAACACATTTTTCATGGTCTTCTAGACTCAATGTTTATCCACTAAGACTTTTTAAACAATAATCATCCTAAAACTGAGATTCTCAACATTTATGTTTTTACAAGAGAAACTTGGACTCAGATAATTTAATGGATTGCCTGAGATACACACTGGGTGAGGTGCACAGGGGGAAAGTCCCAAGTTCCTTCTACTAGCTTAAGATGCCTTTCTTTTATTTCAGGTTGTAGTTTTATCTTACTTCTCTAGTAACTGAATTATGTCATTTCTCACTGGATATATAACTGTTTTTACTTATATCTCTGTGTTAAAAGTTATCTTAGCATATAACACTCTAACCGATATGAAAAACTTAATCCTATTAAATGGCAAGATCCACTTGAGCCAAGATAGCTGGAAGTTGCTAATATCCAGTAGCCATCAAAGAACAGAGATACAAAGAACTGAGAACATCTCTGTGGGGCTGCATGACAGTGGTCTGTACACCTTTGTTAAAGGAACCATAGAAGCTCCCATAGGAATAAAATGGGAGGAGAAAAATTGTATTACCCTCTTTAAAGCTCAGAAGTTAAACAAGCCACACACAAGTTGCCATGGGGTGGGCATGGGCAATACAGACACATACAGATATTTTAAAAATTAAAGAAGAGAGTCACAAGGAACACAAGATAGCTTACCAAACATATTTTTTTTTTTTCTAAGACCAGATTGCTTTTTCCTCTTCTCTTCTGATATACGCTTGAGATGACACCCACAGTTGGGTGGAGACAGTATCTGTAGAAGCACTTTCCTTCAGCCTGACATATATTCACCACTAGAAGAATCCCTTGGGTGAAATTTTCCTATTCTGTATTCTGGGTAGGACAAGAATTATGAAGGTAATTTCTTTTGGACATCTCTTGGGGATGTCCTTGTCAAGAATAACCTTTCCATATTCTAGAAATCAGAACAAGGAGATAAGAAAAATCACATGTAAAGCAGCTATGCATTAAACATTAGTGAAGTTTTAAGTTTTTATCATTTAGCATATAAGTACCAAGAAGATGTCTTCAGCAATCTTAGTCTCTAACTAGATTTATGTCATCAAGTTCAGTTAAGGTTTTAGTTCTAGTTGCAAGGGAAGTCATATCTTGACCAGTGTGATCTATGACCACCATCATGGGTGGCTGCAAGATGAGTAGATCTCTGTACCCACTGGCCAAATCTTTAAGTTAATTTAGAGACCTTAAGTGGGTTCAGCCATGTATACTGTCCAGACAGTCTCAACACCACATCACTCTCTAAAGGCTGTATCCTTCAGGCAGCTTCTGGGAGCAGGGTAGGCAAGTAGAATGCATATTCCAAGGACAGGGTAGGGGTGAGAAGCCTCCAATTGCCCCAGTCCAGCTCATGGGTCAACTGGTGGTCACATCCTCTGTATGACCTCCCCCTCCAATTTGCTGATTATATTTTTAAAAATTATTTCTCCTTGCAACTCTTTCAGTTTTTGCTTCATATGTATTTAGATTCTATTATCAGGGACGTAGATAATTAAATTGTTCCTACTTCCTGATTAATTGATTTCTTTCTCAATATGAAATGACATTTTTTTAAAGATTTTGTTTATTTGAGAAAGAGAACGCATGCAAGAGCTTAAGTGGGGGAGGGGCAAAAGGAGAGAGGGAGAAGCAGATTCCCTGCTGAGCAGGGGCCTGGGTGACAGGGGGAGGTGGCCTCAATCCCAGGATTCTGGGATCTCTGCCTGAGTCTATGGGAGACACTTAACCACCTGAGCCACCCAAGCACCCCATGAAATAACATTCTTATCCCTGGTATTATTCTTTGCTCTGAAATGTACTTTGATATTAAAATGGCCTCTGGTGATTTCTTTTGATCTGTGTTCATATGATACATCTTTTTCTATATTTTTTTGTCCTTTATTTTTTTGAATTTTTTAAAATAGCCTTTTTCTTTAGAATTTAGTAATCCCAATAAGTTTATAGTGGATCTTGTTTTAATTTTTAATTCTTTGATGATACATAATGCTGAACATCTTTTCACATGCTTATTTGCCATCTGTATATATTCTTTTTTTTAAGATTTTATTTATTTATGACAGAGATAGCAAGAGAGGGAACATAAGCACAAGACAGCTGGAGAAGGAGAAGCAGGCTCTCTGCTGAGCAGGGAGCCCGTATGGGGGCTTGATCCCAGCACCCTGGGATCATAACCTGAGCCAAAGGCAGATTCTTAAACTAATTGAGCCACCCAGGCACCCCTATATTCTTTAGTGAGGTTTTTAATCAGATCTCTTGCTGATTTTTTTTAAAATCAGGTTGTTTCTTTGTTGTTGAGTTTAAAAAGATCTTTGAGTATATGGATAGCAACACTTTATCAGATAGGTCTCTTGTAAATATTTTTTCCCAGTGTGGCTTTTCTTCTCATTCTCTTGGCATTGTCCTTTACAGAGAAAATGTTCTAAATTTCCATGCAGTCCAGGTTGTCAGTTATTTCTTTCATGGATTGTGCCTTTGGTGGTGTATTTTAAAAGTCACTGCCACACACAAGGTCATCTAGACATTTTCCTATGTTATATTCTATGAGATTTATATTTTTCACTTCCCAAAAGGTCTGTGATCCGTTTGGGTTAAATTTTGGGAAAAGTGTAAGGTGTATGTTGGTTTCTCTTTTTCTTTTCTTTTTTTCTTTTTTCTTTATCTGTTTCTCTCTTTCCTTCCTTCCTTCTCTCTCTCTCTCTCTCTCTCTCTCTCTCCATCTTTTGGCACGTGGATGTCCAGTTGCTCAAGTACATTTGTGGAAAAAACTGTCTTTGCTCCCCTGCATAACCTTTGCTCCTTTCACAGATCATTTGCCTAAATTTATATGAGTCTATTTCTGGACCATCTATCTCATCCCATTGATACATGTCAGTACCATATTATCTTTGTTACTGTAGCTTTATAGTTAAGTTCTGAACTTGAGTAGTGTCCATTCTTTGACTTTGTTATCCTACTTCATCCTCACAGATTTAACCTATCTATGTCTTTACATTCAAAATGTGTTTCTGTTCTCTAGTATATAGTTGGGTCTGCATTGATGAGAAGTATTGGTCTGTATTTTTTTTTTTTTAATTTTGTGCTGTCTTTGTCTGGCTTTGGTATCAGGGTAAAATTGCCCTCATAGAATGAGTTGTGAAATGTTTGCTATTTCTCCATTTCCAGGAAGAATTTTATTTATTTATTTATTTTTTAATTTAAACATATAATGTAACCCCACTACCCTCTCCCAAACCCCTCCCCCCCACCCTTCAGTTTGTTTTATGACATTAAGGGTCTCTTTTGGATTGTCTCCCTCCCGATCCCATCTTGTTTCATTTTTTCTTTTCCTGCTCCCTTAACCCCCACCCCCGTTGCATCTCCACTTCCTCATATCAGGGAGATCATATGATAGTTGTCTTTCTCCGATTGACTTATTTTGCTAAGCATAATACCCTCTAGTTCCATTCATGTCGTCGCAAATGGTAAGATTTCATTTCTTTTGATGGCTGCATAGTATTCCATTGTGTATATATACCACATCGTCTTTATCCATTCATCTGTTGATGGACATCTAGGTTCTTTCCATAACTTGGCTATTGTGGACATTGCTGCTATAAACATTCCGGTACACATGCCCAGTGATGTGGAGCACTTTTTCATGTGTCTGTGGCCATCTGGATGTCTTCTTTGCAGAAATGTCTGTTCATGTCCTCTGCCCATTTCTTGATTGGATTATTTGTTCTTTGGGTGTTGAGTTTGCTAAGCTCTTTGTAGATTTTGGATACTAGCCCTTTATCTGATATGTCGTTTGCAAATATCTTCTCCCACTCTGTCAGTTGTCTTTTGGTTTTGTTGACTGTTTCCTTTGCTGTTCAAAAGCTTTTGATCTTGATGAAGTCCCAATAGTTCATTTTTGCCCTTGCTTCCCTTGCCTTTGGCGTTGTTCCTAGGAAGAAGTTGCTGCGGCTGAGGTCGAAATGTTGCTGCCTGTGTTCTCCTCAAGGATTGTGATGGATTCCTTTCTCACATTGAGGTCCTTCATCTATTTTGAGTCTATTTTCGTGTGTGGTGTAAGGAAATGGTCCAATTTCATTTTTCTGCATGTGGCTGTCCAATTTTCCCAACACCATTTGTTGAAGAGGCTGTCTTTTTTCCATTGGATGTTCTTTCCTGCTTTGTTGAAGATTAGTTGACCATAGAGTTGAGGGTCTATTTCTGGGCTCTCTATTCTGTTCCATTGATCTATGTGTCTGTTTTTGTGCCAGTACTCTCCTGTCTTGATGATGACAGCTTTGTAATAGAGCTTGAAGTCTGGAATTGTGATGCCACCAGCTTTAGCTTTCTTTTTCAAAATTCCTTTGGCTAATCGAGGTATTTTCTGGTTCCATATAAATTTTAGGATTATTTGTTCCATTTCTTTGAAAAAAATTGGATGGTATTTTGTTAGGCATTGCATTAAATGTGTAGATAGCTTTAGGTAGCATAGACATTTTCACAATATTTATTCTTCCAATCCATGAGCATGGAACATTTTTCCATTTCTTTGTGTCTTCCTCAATTTCTTTCATGAGTACTTTATAGTTTTCTGAGTATAGATTCTTTGCTTCTTTGGTTAAGTTTATTCCTAGGTATCTTATGGTTTTGGGTGTAATTGTAAATGGGATTGACTCCTTAATTTCTCATTCTTCTGTCATGTTGGTGTAAAGAAGTGCAACTGATTTCTGTGCATTGATTTTATATCCTGACACTTTACTGAATTCCTGTATAAGCTCTAGCAGTTTTGGAGTGGAGCCTTTTGGGTTTTCCACATATAGTATCATATCATCTGCAGAGTGATAGTTTGACTTCTTATTTGCCTATTTGGATGCCTTTAATTTCTTTTTGTTGCCTGATTGCTGAGGCTAGGACTTCTAGTCCTATGTTGAATAGCATTGGTGATAACAGACATCCCTGCCGTGTTCCTGACCTTAGCGGAAAAGCTCTCAGTTTTTCTCCATTGAGAATGATACTTGCAGTGGGTTTTTCATAGATGGCTTTGATAATATTGAAGTATGTGTCCTCTATCCCTACACTTTGAAGAGTTTTGATTAGGAAGGGATGCTGTACTTTGTCAAATGCTTTTTTAGCACCTATTGAGAGTATCATGTGGTTCTTGTTCTTTCTTTTGTTAATGTATTGTATCACATTGATTGATTTGTGGAGGTTGAACCAACCTTGCTGCCCTGGAATAAATCCCACTTGGTCGTGATGAAAAATGCTTTTAATGTACTGTTGGATCCTATTGGCTAGTATTTTGGTGAGAATTTTCGCATCTGTGTTCATCAAGGATATTGGTCTGTAATTCTCTTTTTTGATGGGATCCTTGTCTGGTTTGGGGATCAAGGTGATGCTGGCCTCATAAAATGAGTTTGGAAGTTTTCCTTCCATTTCTATTTTTTGGAACAGTTTCAGGAGAATAGGAATTAATTCTTCTTGAAATGTTTGGTAGAATTCCCCTGGGAAGCCGTCTGGCCCTGGGCTTTTGTTTGTTTGGAGATTTTTGATGACGGTTTCAATCTCCTTAGTGGTTATGGGCCTATTCTGGTTTTCTATTTCTTCCTGGTTCAGTTTTGGCAGTTTATATGTCTCTAGGAAAGTATCCTGGAAGAATTTTTGAGGAATTGGTCCTATTTCTTTAAAAATTTGGCAGAATTTACCAATGAAGCCATCAGGGCCTGGAGTTTTCCTTTGGGAAGTTTAAATAAAAAACTAACAATGTCTATTTCTTATATGTCTCTTTAGATTTTCTGTTATTGTATATTTTTAGGCATTTGTCCCTTTCATATGAGTTATCTAATTTGTTGGTACATCGGTTTCCATAGTATTCCTTTAAAATATATGTATTTTTTTATTTTTATAGGATCATTGGAGATGTTTCCACTGTTACCCTGATCATTTCAAACAACAGGCCTCAGACATAGATTTTTTGCATTGCTCTCCAAATAAAATTGCCTTCCTTAGGCAGGGCTTCCATGCTTCTCTTTTCTGCAATGCTCACCCTGGGCAGATCTCCACACTGTGGAACCAGGCCAAGTTGGGGAGATGGGAGCCACCAGTTATCATGGCCAACCTTAGTACCACCTGGGATATAATCCCTTTATCTCAGTTCTGGAGCTTGGAGGGATAATGGGAGCTGCTTTTCCCTATGGGATGCAGCATCTGTATAGCAAAGAACTTTCACAGCAGAGAGCTGGGAGAAATAGGCACAGACTCTGGCTTAAATGTCAGAGACTTCCTCTGTTATTACTGAGATTCTTGAATAAATATTTCTCAATTTGTTGTATGACCTCTGGTTATTTTCCTTTAACTTGAAAAAGTTTAAAGGTTTTATTTTGTTTTGGGTACTTTTGTCTAAAAACTTTTTCCTGTTTTATTGCTGTTTCTTTTGGAAGATGATTTTCAAATCCTATTTTATTCCTTTTTTATTGCTCAACATACGGATATGTCACAGTTTGCTTATCCATTTATGTTTTTACATTTTTACATTTTACAGTAAAACATTTTACATGTTTTACATTTTACATGTTTTTACAGATGTTTGTGATTATGAATTGAGCGTCTATCAACATTTGCAAAGTCTTTGTGTGGAATAGAGACAATATAATATTGTTGACCCTTAAACAAAGCAGGGATTAAGGGTGCTAACCCCCTGCATAGTCAAAAATCCATGTATAACTTTGAGTCTCCCAAAACTTAACAACTGGCAGCCTAGTGTTGACTGGAAGCCTTACCAATAACATAAAATGTTGATTAACATGTATCTTGTATGCATTGTGCATTATATACTATATTCTTATAATAAAGTAAGCTAAACACAAGAAAATGCCACTAAGAAAATCATGAGGAAGAGAACATATATTTATAGTAGCATACTGTATTTTTCAATTGGTGTAAGGTGGTATCTCAGTATGGGTTTGATTTGAATCTCCCTGATGGCTAATGATGATGAACATTTTTTCATGTGTCTGTTAGCCATTTGTATGTCTTCTGCCCATTTTTTGATGTGATTATTCGTTTTGTGTGTGTTGAGTTTTAGGAGTTCTTTATATCTTGGATATCAGCCCTTTGTCTGTACTGTCATTTGAGAATATCTCCTCCCAATCCATGGGTTGCCTCGTTGTTGACTGTTTCCTTTGCTGTGCAGAAGCTTTTGATCTTAATGAAGTCCCAAAAGTTCATTTTTGCTTTTGTTTCCTTTGTCTTTAGAGACATATCTTGAAAGAAGTGCTGTGGCTGATGTCGAAGC